>JAUTDX010001199.1:0-71719 GCA_030844895.1 Ambrosia x helenae
ACTCCGCCACGGACCGCGGGCGGATTATTAAATCCTGCCGCGCACCGCGGCGTGTTCCAAAACTCTGCCAGATTATTCCATCCCCTCGCGGACCGCGGGGGATTTCCCTTTCCCTCGCGCTCCGCGGGGAAGACCAAAATTCCAAATTTTGATTTTATTTATTCTTTAACCCTAACCACCTTACCACATTAATATTCCAAACATTAATATTCAAAAAGGCACATAAACATTCGTCATACATATCTGGATCCCGGTCCGTCCTGTCCCGGTTACCGATCCGTTAACGTCTAGTCACGCAAGTTCACATAATCACATAGTGACACAATAATATCAACATGTAGGTTTATAATAATCACATTTCACCAAGTCACAACGTTCCGGGTTCCCTACTTGTAGTACGTATCCAGTAATTCCCGAATTACCATTTCATGCAGTTATTAACCTATAACTGTGCAACGTATACTCATCCTAACTAACCTTAGTTAATTAGAATGCATGAAAAGTATGTACAAGTAACTAGAGTCTAGCTAAAGTAATAACCTGAAATTGCGGGGTATCTCACTACAACCCTTGTTGATGTATATATATGTTTGATCGACTTATTTTCCAGCATACACTATGATTTAGAAATTGAGACATATAAACATTTAGTTTTAAAACACTATGTATTACATATATTGTGACACCTAGGAAAATCCCACATCGGCCGTGGCCAGGAGAGATCCTGGTTCATAAGTAATGTCTTGCCTCTTAAATCACCAACGCGTTTTGGGGCTTAATGTTAGTGGATGAGAGGAGAACTCCACAGTTAAGCGTGCTCAGGTGGGAGCAATTCCAGGATGGGTGACCTCCTGGGAAGTCTCCACCAGGGCACCCAAAAACAAATCAGTGAGCTCTGGATGGGCAGCTCATCGGGGCAAAGCGGACAATATTGGTGGTGAAAGGGGTGGGGTGTTACAGATGGTATCAGAGCCACTCCTGTGCCGTTCGGGGTGGTGGGTGCATACCTCATCAGGGACGATGAGACTCTAACCTCATCAGGGACGATGAGACTCTAACGGGGGGTGAATGTGACACCCTAGGAAAATCCCACATCGGTCGTGACCAGGAGAGATCCTTGGTTCATAAGTAATGTCTTGCCTCTTAAATCACCAACGCGTTTGGGGCTTAATGTTAGTGGATGAGAGGAGAACTCCACAGTTAAGCGTGCTCAGGTGGGAGCAATTCCAGGATGGTGACCTCCTCGAAGTCTCCACCAGGGCACCCAAAAACAAATCCGTGAGCTTTGGATGGGCAGCCATCGGGGCAAAGCGGACAATATTGGTGGTGAAAGGGGCGGAGTGTTACATATATACCTATGCACGTGCGCATATATGACAACACACACACACATTTGTATAAAGCTAAGATAAATTGGATACACAAAACACGCGGGTACATACACGAGTATAGAGTGTCGAATGGGTGATATTGAATCGGCTTTTAAAACTCAAACATAATGTCGTTTTGCCATGATCCACAAGTGTTGATTATTGGTTTCAAACTTACACTTACATAAACCTACACATACATACGAGCACACACATGAAGAATCGGTCACATAGGCATTTTGATCACAATGACCGAACACTACATATATGTCTAGATATCATATTTTATCAATAAATCCGACTTTAAACTTGAAAACATAATGTTTATACACACGTGGGAATAACCTCATTTTACAACATAAGATACATAGTCATGTATAATGTTATACGAATGCACTTTGGAAAACAACTTTTATTGTCATAAACGAGATTCTAAAGATCCATTTTCTTATGTATAAATTGGCTTTGGGTCGAGGTGTTTCTATCAAAGTTTTGAATAGTTATAATAATAAATGTTAAAATGGTTACTACACATGTTACACATACCTTTATCATACTAATATTATACCCATGTTTCTCCAAGAATCCACCACACATGTTAGAATGGTAAATATTCCATAACCCATGATGATATGTGGGGCCCGTTTTGTTAACAATAGATACGTTTTTACAATAAAACGCCCGGAATTCACGAAACCGTACATTTTAAAAAGTACACATAAAATACGTAATAATTGTCACCTACATGAACAATGGTCCCACATATACATGATATGAGGGTCCACAAGTCGGGCGGACAACTTGTATGGTAAACGACAAAAACATACAACTTACTATGTCCTTGATAATCATAGGGAACTTATTGTCGGGATGGTAGTTACCTCACTTCTCTGCTTTACTAGACTACACACCCAGTCACTAGATGAGTTTCACGGCCCTGTTTTACTGTTTTTACATTTTTGAGGGATAAACATGCTACATTACTAGTACATTACATTTGGGTGATATTCTATCTTGACTACCATGTGAAACATGAGACATTCGGTTCATGAGCTCAACAGTCCTCGTACTTACATTCACACTGTAACCATTAGCTAACAGTAGCCATGGAACACTTAAATAGATCTATTGGGTTGACATCCCCACTCTTGGTTAGTCGTTATAACCGGTAACATACAAGAGAGTGCTAGTATTCTACTATATATACGTTGTCTTTATTGTACAATGCGCGAGGCACACCAGTCAAGAGATTTGGTTATAGGACACATGGTTTGCACAGTAATCATTAGCTTAGCTAGCTTTGATTGGTCATACACGAATTTCACAAGCACTATGCAAAGTGCATTAAAACCTATGAACTCACCGACATTATTATTGACAAATCTCTTATGCATGTTTTTCAGGTAATTGATCATGAGCAGTAGGAACTTGGGAGATGGGTTCGAGTACACACCTAGTGGTATCATCACCTACACCGGTTGAGATTTAATAATGTTGGTCATGTCATGTTTTCGGCATTTAGTCCAACAATTTCAGACAATGTTACTTTTCTTTTAATTATGTAAGACTTAAATTTTCATCGGATGATATCTATTTTATTTACATCTTATGTGTTGCTCGAACCTTGTGCTTGAAAACCTTTCGAATCACATCCCCGTGTTTCTACCTTGGTGGGGTGTGACAATCATCTCAGCCGAGAATGAAACCGTAGGAGTAGTTACATGCAATAAAACATCGAGGGTCGTGAAGATCACATTTTAGGCATAGGATCAAGGAGGTTGAAGGCTTGTCTATGAGTTGGAAACATCCATTTTCTTGTGTTGATTATCTAATATGGTTGTATCCACCTAGTATTCTCCGAACCTATTTGATTCGTTAGACTTTTTATATTATTACTAGTTTATTTTTAGTTATTTGGTGTGTTTATCTTCTGAACTAATTCTTGTAATTTGTTTATCTTTATGACAGGTTAAAATAGTGATTAACTTAACAAACCTAAAATCAACCTGAAGCTTAACTTATAAAACAAGCTATCATGAGGTTCGTACGACTTCTGGTAGTCCCGAGCTAGATCCAAGGCGAGGAAACCGGTAGTGAGACAGATCCTTAGGGTTTCTGATATCCAAACCGGTTTCTAAGCAATGGCTTCTGAAGTGGACCTGATCCGGGTGACAAGGATCTGGTTCATACTAGATGTGTGAGTGACTTTCTTGGAAAATGGAGGATTCCCTACGGTGCACCAGTGATCTTCGGATTATACACCTTTAGGATTATGTTTCCACATTTGTTAAGGATTTCATTCATAAGTCTTGGGGATTAAGGGTTAAACTTGTTAAGTTACATAATCATTAAACAAAACTATATTTATCTGATCAATAAATAATTAAGTTGTCACTTTTTAAGGTAAAATAAAACAAGAATACTTTATCTAGCTCCCGTTAGTACAACGTCGTTAACTTCTTAGAGGGTCCCCCGTCACACAAGCTGATGGTATGTGAGATCCTTCAATACAGAAAGCGAGAGTTGAGAGAGGTGGAAAGGATTCCCAGTCGGAATTAAGCCTCTACATTCATTTGAGAAGGTAAATTAGAGAACCCAGTGCTTAAATGAGTGGCTTGGCGGTGGTTTGGGAAGTGCCTAAAAAGCAGGACCTCAAGCTTTCCAAAAAGCTACACGGCTAGTTAGGTAACACAACACTGTCAACCAGGAGAAGACCGGCTTACGAGCCAGCAGTCCGAAGACACATTTATGGGGACTCATACACTTCCCTGTGCGTGACCCATAGAGTTACCAGAACGTCATCCCTTATTTATTTTTTTCTCATCCCCAACTCTGAAGGGACCGTTCAAACTCGTTCTCCTCATCAATAATTAAATCTACTACTTTTAATATAACTAGCCTACTTATCCGGAGGGTCCCCAAGATGTGCATGTCTTATATCCCTAGTATTTTTATCTTTTTTTATTTTAAAACCAAAACCTTTTTAAAAACTATTTTCTTTTAGAACCCTACGTTATATTCTATTTTTCAAAACCCGATTAATTAAAGTGATAAAAGGTTGAGCAGGGGAAAGTGTGTTCTTTAGAATACGATACTTGGTATTTACCCTAGAAATATATGCTATACACTTCAGGTTCTCTGCCTATGTGATGGTTTTAGTTTCTAAGTAATTATCGTTTACTTATAAATTTAAAACTTGTTAAACGGTTTAGTAAAAATTCATCTTTTTTTTAACAAAACCAAGGTTTTTGAGATTAAAAACATCAAATTTTTAGCACCGGGAAAAATAATATCTTTTCTAATTACTAAAACCAAGCACATCACCAGGCTCATAGCGATTTGTATGGCGGGGCATAGGCCACGAGCATTGCTCGCTATGTGGGCTCTTCTCTAAGGATGGCCATCTCGTGTCTGATGAGATCCCATCGACTCCATTGGTTGCGGTCAATGCATAGAGCATGGGGATCTTGCGCGACTTTCCAGGGGCGGGTTCTCGTCTCAGGGCTCCCAGCGCCCGCGTCGCATATGTCCGGGTGTCGTTTCCACATTCCCGCGCCGGCGGATGTACGGTATTCTTAGAGTTGGAGCCAGGAGTACCTGCGCCTCTACACATGCAGGCCTAGGCCCATCAGCAACAACAGCCACAGGCAGAGGATGCAGGCGGCGATGGCCCCGACCCTCCGCAGTCGCCATAGCAGCAGGGCTGGATGGTCCAGTCGATACAAGTGATCACACAACAGCTTCAGTTGTCGGCGATACAATTACCATCGCCACCGGGATCGCCTCATCAGGACTGAATATGTATAGGTGTTAGTTTGTAGTAGACTTTCAGTTATATTTTATATTTTATATTTTGTATGTACAAACTGATTATTATATATTTATGCAATTGATCTTTTTTTTATATGATATTTGTTTCGAATGCTTATAATCTTTTTGAATGTTTGTTTCGATCGTGTATAATCTGTTTTGAAGTTTGTTTCGAATGTTTATAAAATGTTCAAATAATTGGGAAATGCTTAAGCAATGGGCTAAACTACATATATATACATACAAACAAGACTCTGAAAACTTATCATGTGATTTGACATGTTTACACCAATATATTTTTTATACAAAATAAAAAAAACTTATACAATAAATATTAAATAAACATAAAACTTACAAAAAAAAAAAAAAAAAACTCACCCAAACCCCACAAAAAACTCACTCCAAAACAAACCCACCTCAATCTCAAGGCCTGCTGACTTTTTTGTCAGCTTTTGTACGTTCAAGCGTCTCTCGATGGCCATAACGAGACACTTTGAAGTCACGTGAGGGTTAAAAGAGCCAAGTGGGGGTTGTGAACAGGCCGAGCTTGAATTAATAGAAGTGTATGTCTATGTCTATGTCTATGTCATTTTATCTATGTAATCCATAATAATTTTAAATTTACTATAAGTATAAACAAATTATTAAACATCTTTTAGCTTATTTTACGTGCGTGTTAATGGTTATGTGTTCGTATATATTCGAGTTGATTTACGTTTTGACATAAACAGTTTTTGGAAACAAGCCATGTCAAATATAATATGTTTTGTGCTAATTTTATTTGTTTTTCCGATTCTACTTTTCGACCCACGACAACGCGCTAGGAGTGCCAATATCTCTTTCAATTACACGTCACTTTTCTCTTTATACATGTTTATGCCATTTTGTATGTTTTCTATGTATGAGTCAGGTGACATATAAATGCATTATGATCGTACAGTATAAATTAAATTACTTTACAATTGAAGCTAACTGTAATGCTAATGAGTGAAATCAAATACGTCAAAATGTGTGTTTTTATATATTTTAACGCATCTCATAACACTTGGGCTAATCATTCGATGTTTGTAGTGTTTCCACGCCGCAACAAGTGCGGGTCTAATTACTAGTTAGAATGGGAGAGAAAAGGATTAGTGTGTTGGTAGATGAAATTACAAAGAAAGTCAAAATAAAAGGTTAAAGAAAGACCAAAGTAAAGGATAAATGGATAATTAAGAAGAGTAAAGCAATTCCAAACACATAGTAAAAAAAGGTAATCAAGAAATAACATGGTTCTAGACTTCTAGTTCACTATTGATGTTCATTAGTGGATACAAAACTTAGTGATAAAATTAAAATTAAGAAAAAAAAATGTATGCAACTGTCAGTAAGTTGATTGCTTGTTTGAACAAAATGTCACATATGGTGCACGGAAGCATGTCAACTCTTTTTTACCAACAAACACTCCCTCCATCCCAATTTAGATGTCATGGACCCACACACACATATTAAGAAACCTTTGTTTGTACGTTGTAAAATGACAATAATATCCTCAAGTTATTATTTCAAATCTTGGAATTACTTAGAAATAGACATTTAATTTGAAACAACAAAAAGTACAAAAATTAACATTTAAAATGAGGCGGAGGGAGTACTTTCTTTGGCAAAAAATATAAATATTTAAAGGTTTAAATAAACGGTTTTGAATAAGACAACTTCATACCAATAAACCTAAAACAAAATTACGTTTTTCTTCTATTTCCAAAAAAAAAAAATTAATTGACCAAAGCACCGTTCAACGAGCGAGGCAAGCCGAGCCAGCATAAACTCGAGAACAACTTCCTAACAATACGAGTCAGATCTTCTATCCGAGCTAGAAACTGAACTCGTATCAACTATCAATTTCAGAAATAACCAAATTTGTCGAAATTCGAGAAATATATGAATTTTTACAATATCCAAAAACACCCCATTAATTCTCAATAAATTTAACAGACATTCCCTGCCTGATATTTCAAGTCCAAAGTTGACCATATCATACTTGGCCATAAGATGAACACTTTTAAAAAAAAGTACCAACACTCCTACAAATGAAATACCTTAAAAAGTTGTCTAGGAGTCCCATGGTTGGCAACCAAAATAAACCTCTTATGACCAATACTGACTATGAGATGGGGCCCTAGCCGAACCATGGCGCTGTCTAGCTGACCCGCCTCCTGGCTGGTGAAAGGGAACTGTCTCATGTGGGTACGGGTATGGGTGCGGGTGTGGTGGTTCTCTTTCCAAAACATGGTTGAAAGGATTCAGCATTGAGTTGTCTGCATCATGGAAACTTCTAGAAGACGGTGGATAATAGACAGTACCATGAGTCTGATCAGAAGATGAACCCACATGCACTTGAGCGTTTGATCTACGTGGGTTATGTGAGCTTGGTTGCTGATAATAAGCCTCAAGAGCCCGTGAACGCTCCCATGCGCGAGCACCACTATCAGGGTGAGGATGAGTCATTAGTGAGCTTGTAGAGCTGGGACCTCTAGTCGAAGAACTGCAATGACCATGAATTTTTTTTAATAAATAGCTTTACAATACACGGGTCACATGTTACGAAACAGGTCAAAGATCACCCAAAGTGTATTTTTAACACATATAACTCATATCAAATACTAGATTATCATTGAAATAATAAAGAAGGAATATCACGTTTGGCACACAAGTTTTAATTAAATAAATATAAAAACTATGACAAAAATGCTCCAGGTCAAAGGTCAACCTCCGCAACCTCTCATCTTGCCACCTCTACTCGACATAGAAGTTTAAAGTTTAACAAATATCTTACCTTTGGCCAGGAAGAAATGAATGCACATAAGATCCTCCTGTTGGCATATCAATATTAGTCCTTGTTGGCATACGGGGATGATCAACATGGTTATTATAACGGACATCCATGGTAGGAAAGCTATATGAATTCGGTATTTCTGATTGGCCGTTGCTCCATCGGTTATTATTATACCTACCTCCATCACCTACATTTGCACTAGGGGGTGAGGGGTGAACATAGGCAATAAATGGGCATACACGAGTAGCAGATGAAACCGTCGCTGACTGGTCACTAAAAACAGCATGCTGTCCAACAAGTTCATTGTCTGCAAAAGACAGAAATATACCAAATTTTCGTTACAAATTTTCCAGTGAAATTTAAGGTTTTAAATATTATGGAGAGTCCAAATCTTACATCCAGTTGTAGGAAATTCCACTTCACTGCACAAATAGTAGAAATAAAAAATTTGATTAGTTGCCAGAGAGTGTTCAAGTTCAAGTTCAAGCTCAAGCTCATAATGAAAGTGCCACTTGCTCGGAGCCTCAGACAATTGATCAATTTTGTATGACACTTTTACATGGCTTACACATTTAGGGCTGCTGCTCTTTCATTCACTCAGCAAAGAATATTCGCATTGTGCAAAACTAAGTCATCTCTACATGGGACTAGTTAGAACTTAGATGCTCCTGAATTGTTTTTTGCCACTAAAACCGATCGTTAGTCTGTTATGTAATTGATCTCACATTGTTTTTGTTGTTTACCTAGAAGGTTTGTGTGCCAAAAGTAGGTAGCTACTATTTCTAAGTATACCTATGCCTTTGTGATCCAAGTATTCAACCTATAGCCTATAGGGTCGAATCCCTTTATCGGGTGACTTTTGTCGTAAAGTGGTGGATTTGACATCAAGAAAGATCTCATCAATTCAGAACCCTTGGATCATGAGATCTCGGAACCGAGGTTTGCTTGCTTTTACTAGTTTTTTCATAAAGCCCATCACCATCTTCAATGATTTGGGTAGTTGGTCCTGAACTTCTGCCATAGGCGTGTGTGATCATTGAATTATGTTACAAACCATACTTCATTTCTTCCAAAAACGGTTATAAAGTTTAAAGTGGCCCAAGCATCACAATGAATAATAAAAAACGGGCGGGTTCGATGCACAGTAGGATTTTGATTTAAGTATTTCAACGACATTTAGCAAAAACACAATGTTCAATGTTTAAAAATGAAAGAACAATCCACAGTTTGAAATAGAGCATTTGAAAAGTAGAAAAAAATAGAATCTTTTAAAAGTAAACCTTAGGACTAGGACTGAGGAAACATAGGGTCATCTTATCAAAAAGTTTTAATTAATGTTTTCCAACAATTGATGAGAACATTCATTAAACTAAGTTCCCATTTATTTATGAATATAACAATGTGATAAGGTTATATAAAGAGGTTAGCAAGACTACACAATCTACAATTCAAGACGTTGAATTAACAAGATAAGAGAAGAGCATTAGGATTATTAAGTCTAACCGATTGGTGCAATAGGGACACTAAGAATACCTAATCATGAACAAGTTAGAAATTGTTGAGGATGATCCAACTGTGTGGGATTGTTTAGTTGCTTAAGAGTGTATTTGTTGAGCTTTAGTTATCTTGTGAATTCTATAAACTCACTTAAATACATTGTTTTTTCGCTTGAATTTAGTTTAATTATTGTTGTGCTTTGTTTTCTCATCCATCTGTCCTTTAATAACTAGTTTGATCAGTTTATTTTTGCCTTGTTATTTCCTACTTTTCTCTATGAAAGTATGTAGAGGTGGAAAACTTGACCCCTTCATTATTTCGGTATTAGAAACAAAACTAGCTTAAAAAAAACAGATAGAAAAACATTCCAACTGTGCTTTCAATACACAAAACATCTTCTCTTTATTTTAAAACTAGAGTACTAGACTATTATTAAGCCAAATTTATGTTTGCAAAACAGCAAGAGAATTGAAAATTGACAAAAGGGTGTTTAGGATAACGATTACCAATTATATTTAGGTCAAGAGATATTTTTTAAATAAAGTTTACTGTTAGGATAATGATTAGAAACATTAATTAATAGTCAATTTGGTTGTGACGGAGAATATGTATGACCCTCAGCAATGGATGCAGTATTTCATTACTTCATTGATAAAAAGTAAATCTCAGATACTGTTCAACGTTTATGCAGAATAGAAGCAAACAGAAGGAAAATAGGCAGGCATCATGCAGAGAATTAATATATTACAATCTTCATGGTTTACGCAACTGGAAAGGAAAAGATGAATGAACAAAGATAAGAAAAGAGAAGATATAATTGTGCTTACTCAATAGCAACAGCAGCGGCAGCAGCAAGCCGAGAAAATTCATCATATGGGCACCACATCGACTGCAAAAATAAATCAGGGACACTACATTAGTTGCAAAATATCTCAGCAATTGCAAAAATTTTAAGTGAATTTTCTAAGGTTGTGCAGCAATAAGAACACTACACTAATTACAAAAGTGTACACAGTAACCCTTCAAGCAAAGGGTTACACCAAGATGCAGGGAATTCAAAAGTAGTCAATTCATAATGAGTAAATACAAGTGAGATTTAAGGCAACGGAGAAAGAAGAATTATAAAACTTACTGATTCATGATAAGTCAGGTCATAAACATCTTCAGGATTGACCAAGTCATCAATATTTAACTCAGTATATGATCGGCTACCGTCTGCATAAAGCCATTGACCTTTCTCAATTTTTCTACAGTTGGGACATTGCATCACTCCCTTCACATTAAATGCAGAACCAATGCAATCTGTACCAAAAACAACAGCAACAAAAATTACAGACATAAAAGATATTTTTCGACAGCCTCTTCATCCCCTAGGATAGGCGTAAGGTTTGAAATCTCACCCCCAGCAGACCCTACTCTTCAAGTGGGATTTTACTGGGTATGTTTGTTAGTTTGTTTTGAAAAGATGGTTTTTTGACATTTCAAAATCCCAAAATCTATGTTTGACAAGGATTCATTCATCTAACTCTTGAAATGAAAAAAAAAACAAAAAAAAAAAACTATTAGTAAAGCATTTTGTGTAAGTAGTGGGCAACAAATTATATTTATCCACATGTGTATTCATTTGAACTTCAAAATTTTCATTTATTTTATTTCCCAAAAGTGTATCAACAGGATGAGATGAATGATTTTTCTTGGACGAAAATACAGTTTTTATACTGAAAGAAACATGCACAAACTTTAAATCACTATTCAACAGAGCACAAAGTTCTGATCACAGGTCACAGCCTACTGAATAATTAATAAAACCCTATTTACTTGCCTACTCATGGTTTAAAAAAACGCTTGAGGCGTGCGCCTCGAGGCGCGCCTCAAGGCGATTCGGTCTGAAAACGCTTCTGAGGAGGCGCCTCAGGTGTTTGAACAGTGGTGTGCGCCTCACAGGACTGAGGCGTTATGAAAAGTTGCGCCTCATGTGCGCCTCAGGGGATTTTCAGGTATATTTTTGATGTTTTCGACTTTTTGTCACATTTTATGTCTTTTTTATGTGTGTTTTTTGATGTTTTTGATGAATTTGATGATGAAATTAGTTAGCATTTTATTTTTTGAAAGATATATAATTATTTATTTAATTTTTTAATTCCGCCTCGGGCTTACGCCTCGGTTCGCCTCGAGGCTCGTTTCCGTTCTTTTAAACTTTGTGCCTACTCGGGTTTATTAATACTTTCAACTCCTTGTGAAGTGCATACTGCAAATTAGATATAACACATTTCACATTTCTCACAAACATTACCCATCTATACTTATCCCTAAAGTGTATCTAGGTCAACAAGAAAATATCATAACAGCTACCATAGTAGCACATGTACAAAACTACAAACATCTAGAAACCAACTAGACACTATCACGTGCATCTCCTATTCGTTAACTAACTACTAACCATGTGCTTCAACTCCACCTCTTGGTTTTAAAATGCGTGATGTGCTCCAATGCGATTTGATCCCAAAAGCCAATGCGCAACGCGTGATGTACGCAGATCACGTATGCAAGGCGTTTGTTATCAAAAAACATTATTTATAGTATGCAAATTACAAACTTTGCATGTGCGTCCTTAATTCAGATCATTTCCAAAAAATTAACCAAACTCGGAAAGGAAGGTGGTGCCTTTCATCATGGTTGTCAAAGGTGCCCTTGGCGCGCACCTAGGCGCAAACAAAACGCCTTGCAGCCATCTACGTGCTCCAGCCAGATTCCCGCCACAACCTGTAAATTCTGGCCAAAATGGTCTGAAACATCCATAAATGATAAATGTCATGAAACCAGCCTTAGCCAAACAAGCCTAGAACATGTCTAAAACCCCTAAAAATGGTATGTTTCGGTTATGTGCCTTGCTTATCTCAGGCTCTCGCTTTTAAGCACCTTGTGCCTTCGACAGCCATAACGTCATCTAACGTACCTTTAGCTTAGACTAACCAGTGTGCTCTAGCGCCCCCCCCCCCCCCCGGCCACTTCTGCTGGGAAAGGCGTTATACACCGCCCCGGAGGCAAATCAGGCGCCAAAACCTACCACGCCAAGCCATTAACGGGCGTTGGAGGGGTAAGCCTGTGGGGTCCACCCCAAATCAACCAATCACACTTCTTCAAATCAACCAATCACACGTCTTCCCTTTTCTTTTTATAATATTTAGTTAAACCACAAAATGATAGTTAAACGGTTGGTTAGTAAAAGCCCATTGTTTGTTGCGGTAGTCATGGTTTAAAAAGGCTGTCTAAGGCTCGCCACGAGGCTTACGCCTCAGCTGAGGCTATGAAAAAACGCCTTAGAGGCTTAACCTCATGGGGTCAATTGAAACCTAAGCCTCGGCCTATCCGAGGCTTCCCGAGGCGGTGAGGCTGTGAGGCAAGGTGGTGAGGCCTAAGTCAAAATTGGGTCTAGGTGGTGAAAATTGGTTCAAGTCGGGTCAAAAATTGTACTTGGAACGAGTTCCCACCTCAAAATCCAACCAAAACACACCTGCCCCTCTACCTTATTAACTTTTGGTATTTTTACATTTAACCCCCTCAATGTTCACTAGTTTACATTTGATCTCCAAACTTAAGTTAAAGATTAAAATGCTACTAAAACTATTTTATGATGTTTGTTTCATTACTAAATTAGATTTTATAATATACATGATGTTTTGTTTTATATTATATTGTATTTTTATGATATATATATTGTTATTTTTAATAATGTTTTGAGGCTTACGCCTCGGTCCGCCTCGAGGCTTACGCCTCGTGAGGCTAACGGACAACGCCTCGAGGCCCGTTTCAGCCTTTTTAAACCTTGGCGGTAGTTAAGGGCGTTATGTTAAATGATTAACGGATACCCTTATCATAGTTGTTAAAAGTCATTGCCTCTTCCACCTATGCCCATTTTTTCAGGCGAGGCGGGGCAATTGCGCTTTACTTCTCCAGGTGATGGTTCAAGCGCAGATTCCGGCGAGATTCCCAAATTCTTGAGAGTTTCAAGCCATATTTCTAGTTTTATCCAAGAAAAACTACTTTTATACACTAATATTTTAAACTTTTGATAGTAAATGTTATATAATATATAGCTTTTGTTTATTATATTTGAAAGATATATATTTTTACCTTTTCCTTTGTTCGCTTTTTTATCCCAAACCCTCACTTTTTTTGTGCCCCTACGAGCCTTGACTACTCCTAGCGCCTTTGATAACTACGAGCCTTATAACCATCAATTTAAACATAACACTCTAATTAATCCTTCAACAATTCCACTACAATTAACTCCTAACATCTAACAATCAAATCAAATCAATTGAAAGACAAACCACAATCAGATTAACCAACCTAAATGAAACTGATGGCCACAATGAAGCTTAGCAAAAGCACGATCTCCACAATCCGTAACATCCTCCAGACAGATCGAACACGATGTTAACACAGCACTTTTACCTCCATCATCTACACGATCTGTAAGTGTATCCTCTAACCCCATATGTAATAATAATAATAATAATAATCAATCAATCAATCAACCGCCACACGAAACCCTAAATTGGAATGGTGTATGATAATTATTTATAATTGATTTCGAATTGAGGTGTGTTGATTGTAAATTAATAAGTTATAATTATTATTGGTGTGAAATTGGGTTGAATTGGATTTGTTAGGGTTTGGAAAGAGGAGAAGAAATATTGGAAGTATGAAAAGGGGTGATGGAGAGAACCCAAGATATTATGATGATTTCACGATGTTTTTGACTTTTTAAGTTTGGTGTGGGCGGTAGGTTTTAGAATTTGCAAATAGTATATCCCGGACATCTCGGTGCTGAGAAATCTAATATGACACATTAATTTTACATATGAAATAGACTGATGCATTTTATAGTTGTATGCAAAAAAGTTTTGGATGTCACCTAACCTAAAACAATTAACAATGTATCTCTAATGTTAACACATAACCTTAAACAATGTATAATTCTAATGTTAACATCTAACTTAAAAGAGTGTATAACTCTACTATTAACACCTAACCTAAAACAATGTACAACTCCAATGCTAACATCTAGCCTAAAACATGTACAACTCCAATGTAACTCTAATATTAACACATATCCTAAAGGCTAAAAAAATGTACAACTCTAACATACTAATATTGATACCTAACGTAAAACAATGTATAACTCTAGTAACTTATTCTGCTCTGGTTGAAAATAGAATTCATATTTACTGGTTTGAACTAGGGGTGCAAACGAGCCGAGCGGCCTGCGAGCTACTCGAGATCGGCTCGGTAAAAAGCTCGAACGAGCCGAGTCTTATGGAGCTCGAGCCTGGAATAAAGCTCATTTAGTTATCGAGCTCGAGCCTCGAATGTAAAGCTCGGTTAGGCTCGTCGAGCCTTATCGAGCTTTGCTTATTTATGTCAGTTAATACTATATAGTCCAATTGTATTGCAACTCATGCATTAACTAAATTACTTTGGGCCTTGGGCTTCTTAATTGTCCAAAACGAGCTCACTAATGGTCCAAATCGAGCCCTTAATATTCCAAAACGAGCTTCATAGTGGTCCAAAACGAGCTCGAGCCGAGCCTGGGCTCGTTTAAACTCTTCCCACATATACTTTGATCGAGCTTTCGAGTCGAGCTCGAGTTCCTAAATATACTATCGAACCGAGCACGAGCCCAAAATACAA
This sequence comes from Ambrosia x helenae, assembly GCA_030844895.1. NCBI lineage: Eukaryota > Viridiplantae > Streptophyta > Magnoliopsida > Asterales > Asteraceae > Ambrosia > Ambrosia x helenae. Next base: position 15,190 of record JAUTDX010001199.1, read on the forward strand.
GGCTTGAATCGAGCTCGAGCTCGAACTTTTGAAAATTGTAACGAGCTTAGCTCCATAATGCAAGGCTCGGGCTCGGCTCGGCTCGTTTGCACCCCTAGTTTGAACATAATTAGTGACTTGGCTATACATGATTAATAAATTACCTAAACATTTTTTTTCCTGTATGAAAAAAATCACACAAAAAATAGTCGGTTTTTTTCTCCGTTTTTTATAAAGCACTATGGTACTCGTTGAAAAGATAATAAAATACTCGTTAACTTGGTGTAATTTTTTTTCTCTAAAAAATCTCGTAGATAAAAGGTATTAACGTTTAAAAATTATGGGAGGAAATATGAGAGAGAGAAATCCTATTTTGTTTTTAAACCTTTTTTTATAAAAATACTTAATGCCACATGACATCTTACATGATACTCTTAGAAAGTAGAATGGCTATATGAGTGTCATGTAGGATTTAGCTCTTTGGAATATATATAGATTTAGATATAGATATAAATAGATACAGATTTATTATTATAATATAATATGTTTATGCAATATTATAATTTTTAAAACTCTTAAGATTTGTTATAATTTCGAAACATATAATAGTTTTTTTTATCGGCAAAGAACAACGACGTACTAACCACTGTGTTGTGGCCAAGGTCGACTACTTGACCACTGTCAGTCCCTTAACTCTCCCGGATGTGCGGAAACCCGACATCCACCTGTCCGAAGACACGACAGTTGAATAATCGGTAAAATCTCAGATCTCATCCGAGTCGAACCGTCGTACCGTATTCGCTCTTCACTTGGATGTCACTCCACCATAAAAGTGGGCTTTTTTTTATGCTATAAGTTACTTTGCCTTCATTTAATATACAATTAATATATTATTTAATTCATCAAATAAAGTATTATTTTATTTATTTATAACATTTTAAATTAAGATTCATATTACATTTAATTAAGTACTATTTAAATTAAGTATCATTTTATTTAAACTAGTGGTATCGATGGCCGCGCGATGCACGCCTTGCACTTTTGTCATTAATGAAACATAAATCCGATCTCTTTCATTAAACATACAACCCTTTTCAACAAAAAACATTGTAAAAAACATAACATAAAATTGTGTAAGAAAAGAGCCGACAAAACATAGAGGAAACCATCATTGTAATAAATAAAAATAAGTGTTGTCACAACTGAATTTATAAAAAATACAAAACGTACTGTTACAACTGAATCGATAAAAAACTAAAAAAAAACATTTGTTATTAAATGCCTAATGCGATCAAATGACATCTTCACGCATAAGGTGAACCCTCCCTGCAGCCATCATTGGTGTTGAAACCTACATCAGCTAAGACGGATGAATAACTTAATTGGTTCAGAGTTTTGGCAAAAGTATGGCTGCAACGCAGATTGCAGGTTAAGACATTTTGTTCAACGGACTTGCCACGCCATCGTCATTAGTTGTCCAAAAGCATGTGTAACTCATCATAACCAAATTAAACAACTAAACGACAGATTTGAGGAAGCACATTGGTGTCCAGATCGTTAATTCATCACTCAAATGTGTCAACGCAAGTCCTAATGTGGAAGCCAATCTTAAAGCTAGATACATGTGTTAATAAAATCAGTAACAATAGTAAACAACATGACAAACAAATAAACAACGCAACAAATAAAGTGATGTAAACGTGACACACAGAAAACACAATTCACAGGGTTGGCGAAGCCGCGTTGGTGTCCAGATCGTTGATTCATCACTCAGAGGTGTCAACGCAAGTCCTAACGCGGGAGCAAGTTTGAAAGTAAATAATTACAAATAAGGGTTCATGACAGAAAACATGTAGACTTTCTAAGGCTCAGAAAGGGTGATCAATTGTGGTTGCGACCAAATTATCACCTCGCCATAACAACACAATCAACCCTTCTTTATCATCATCGCCCCAAGCCCACTTTTTTCCAAACTACAAAACCGCGTAACAAAACAGATTATGAGTTTTAACAAAATGCAAGTGTTCTGAATTATCTTTAAGAACCAAATACAAAAGGCACCAAAATGATGATCACTAATGCAACCATCAACCATGCATCAAGTAAAACATACTGATGTTTGAATAAAAATACCGAAAATATACGAAGCTCACAAAAGCATGGGTTTTAACATAATGCTTTAGTAATGAGATACCTTGAAGAACAGAAATGAAAAAAACCCAGCACAGCGGAATTGAAGGTTCGTTGACCGAAGAAGATGAGGTTTATTATTCTATAGTTACTACATAATTGTAATTATGCATTAAAAGGAATTGCAAACGTGGCGAGGAACATACCACAGACAGAGACGTGTAAAGCAGTACGAAGATTATTATTTGAAAAGAAATTGACCCCGAAAGAATTAAACCTCGGTCAACTGCGTGTGAAACAGCGACTTAAACAGTAACCTAAGTTTTCTGCCCTTTATCACGTTTTACATAACATCGTTTCTAATAATCATTCAGTATTGTGCTTTGGTTGAGTGGCATGTGGTCATCTTTGACACACCAAACAATCGAAGTCAACTAACCAAAGTTACTGTTAAAATCGCTGGCCTATCAGGACTCAAAATCATCACTGACTCAGCAAACGCATCATAGCCACACTTTAATTTTGAAACATACATTAAGGCTCAGGGAAGGGCAATTAAATGTGGCTGCGATTAAACTATCGCTTCGCCAAAACAATATAACGCACATTCCTTAACATCATCGCCTTAAGCCCTCTTGTTCTTTTATCGCAACAAAAGTATAAAATACATTAGAGGTCAAGCCACGGCCCGTGATAAGAAATTATATTATATATATGCATTAATAGGCCAACGATCTGAACAGTATAGCCTATGGCCTTTACTGTTCAAACTGGTTTGATCTTTCCCAATCATCTTGACTGGAACTTGTGTAACCTCACGCTTTTTCACAAACATACTTTAAGGCTCAAAGAAAGGTGGTTAACGGTGGCTGCGATCAAACTATCGCCTCGCCATAACAATATAACAAACCTTTCTATAACATGATCGCCTTAGGCCTCCCACAATGAATCATTCAATTTGCACGCCAATAAATATGTTGGAAAAATGCAGAAAGCACAACCACAATTCACAGGGTAGGCGAAGCCACGTTGGTGTCTAGGTAATGAGACAGAGACCGAGAGAAAGAGTGTGGGAGAAGATCAATACCTGCCATTCGATTCCGGCGTAGCACCGGATACCTACGACAGTGGTGGTTTCGAAAAACAAAGATGGTGATCATAGACGGTGGATCAAAGAGGAAGACAAAGGGGTTGTATAGAGAAAGAGAGAGAGAGAGCAAAGAGATATGTTATTATAAAGTGAAGAAGGCTAATAAACCGCCAATACACACAACCCCATAAAAACACATCTGCTAAACACAACCCACACAAAAATTAGCCAAAAAGAGGCCCCCAAATAATCAAACCCGTATGGGCTGGCTATAAAGGTCACCACAAACCACTGGACCAACGCACAATATTAAATTATGATTAGAAACAATGTCATATAAATGGTCTTAAAGGGCCAAAGCCAAAGTTTCTGTTCAAATCGCTGGCCTATTGATAGATTTATAATATAATACTAGTGAGAATGTTCGTGCGTTGCGACAAGTGCGCCTGTTTTATGGGCTACTATTTTTTATTCGGGTTTAAATATGGCTCGTTATACCCATTTGACTCGTTTAGAGATATAACACAACCCATATGTCTCTTATTTCATTTTTTTAATTTCAAAAACATTGGCCTGTTATATCCATTTGACCCATCTAAAGATATAGCAGGGATACCAATGTTACATTTTACCTTATGCAAGCCCACTACTGAGAAATGGGGAATGAAAAATATGTCACATGTGGGGATATGTAGCGCGCATCTCGTAATCTTTTTATTTCAATGATAACAACATCCTTAGGTATCTGAATTTATTTGGATCACATGTTTATCTTATCCCTTGTAAAGGTATTTATATTATATTAGGTTGGGACAAGTGCCCGCCTACTATTGGCTATTTTTATACCTCCTGTTTTTTTTTGTGTGTATTTAGCTTTATGTTTGTGTTTAGGTTTCGCTATTGGAATCCAGTGTGCTGGTTGTTTGTTGTTTTAATATTGTGGGAGCCCGGGTTTAGGTCTTTTATGGCTCCCCTTTGTGGTGTCTTTTTTTATTTTCCTTCCTTCTTTTATGACGTGTTGACCTCTTGCTCAAACTTTTTATTTATTTATTAAACCTTATTACTGAACTTTTGAATTAATGAAAAATATGATAGTTTTAAATACATGTTTTCATTTAGTTTTTTTTAGAATTTGATTTTTTATAACTTGTCTACATTAGTAGTGCGCCTGAAAACAGCCCCTGGTTCCCTCTTCTTTCTTCTTCCCTCGGTAGGGATTTTATGGGTTTCCTTTTTTGGTGGTTGTTCCAATCGGTGGTGGGTTTGGAGCCGGTCAGGCCCGATCAACAGTGGTCTCGTGTTTGGTTTGGAGGCGTTTTGATTCAGTTTAGGGCCTTGAGATGGTTGTCACGTTGGTGGCGGTGGCTCCAAAGAAGCCGCAACAGTTGATGGTGGTCTGTGGTGTGTTGGTGACGGTTTTAGATTTGTCGTGACTCCGACAGTGTTGTATGCTGGGATTTTCTAAAGCTCTTGAACAGGTTGGTTTGTTTTTTGTGAGTTTGATTTTGGTTTTGGTTTTGGTTTGAGTTGAGTTGAGTTTTGGGAATTTTTGGGATAGAATATAGATGATGAGCAGAGTGTTCCAAGAATCAGAAACACTGCTCTGATACCATATAGATATTAAGCGGGAGCGTTTTTCTATTTGATTAAGTTTTATTCAACCCTGCAGCCAAGGGCTGCTCTATTTCAAGCCACCGACTTTCAAAACGGCCAAATGTCTTATTTGTATAAGAAGCATAGAGATAGGATAGAAAACAATGGTATGAAAGATGTATGCTTTTCTTATAAAATCAAAGAAGATTACAAGCCAAATAAATAGTACTAAAAACAAGAGGAAAGAACTAATCTTGGGGCATAATACATGGAGAACTAATCTTGAGGCATAATACAATAAGAACTAATCTTGAGGCATAATGCAAGGAAAACTAATATTAAGGCATAATGCAAGGAAAACTAATATTAAGGCATAATGGAAGGAGGAATATCAAGAAAGATATGGACGTAATGGATATAGACCCAAAAAATAAAAGTGTCCAATAAATGATCCCCTAGCCACTATAATTACGAACCCCAACAGTCTTGAGGGCTTGGCTTTATTGAATTGGGCTTCTTATACGCGTAGGCTAGCTTATTTGATATTGCTTTTGGGTCGGCCTCTACATCCGTTTTGTTTGAATGAATCGATTCAATCTCATGTTATTGTTAGTGGAATATATATGAAGATGGTGATTTATTTAAAATGTCATCTATTTTCCAACCAAACAAGCATATTCTAATTTCATAGCCAATTCCCTTAAAACATTAATATGATCTTATGATCCATGATCGTTTAAAAAAAATTATTATATGTACAATATCACAATATGAGTTTGAAAACAAAAGACCAAGCATACATGACAAAATCTATAACTTATAATAAAAGAATTGAACTTTAATGATGTGACATTCAATGGAGGCCTCAACCCCTCCTTGAATATGCTACGTGGCATCATGTAGGATTTTTTAATTTTTGAGTTTTTTTTAATAAATCTATATATATTATAATTATTTTAGGAAAAGATAAGAATTTAAAAACAAAATTAAATTTTCTCTCTAATGTTTCCTCCCATAACTTTTAAACGTTAATATCTTTTATATACGAGATTTTTTAAAGAAAAAAATTACACCAAATTAACGAGCGTTTTATTATCTTTCCAACGAGTACCATAGTGCTATATAAAAAACGGAGAAAAAAACAACTATTTTTGTGGGGTTTTGTTTTCAAATATATTTTAGTCTACTAATAAATCACAAACGATAAACATAACTTCATAGACAGAGATTCTTTTTTTTTTTATAATTGAATATGATAACTTATGGCAGAAATTTGTTTAAAATAAAAAATAATAATAATAATAATAATAATATTATTATTATTATTCATTAATCATGTATTGGCAAATTATTAATTATGTTGTCATATTAGATATTTTATTATGTTATATTAGATATTTCAACCCCGGAACACTCCCGGGATAAAAGCTAGTAAAGTTATAAAAGATATATATATTCCACTAGCAATAATGTTTAATACAAATATTAAATCAAAAACCAAAGCCCAATACAAACTAACAATACAAACAATATAAATACTCACTTTACAAAAAAAGTATCTAAAACAAGAAATATAAACGTAAGCAACTCCTGAGGCCACAAGAACAAATGGCGAATTTGCATAAGGGGAACCAACAGATGATGGAGTTAGGCTAGGACGACTGCCTGCATCGGTGGACGGAACGCCAGAGGTTCCACCAGTAGATGGTGTGGTTGGAACTCCTGAGGTTCCATCAGTAGATGGTGGGGTTAAGGTGGGCGTTGTATCGGATTCAGGAGCTGGTGGTGACAAGGCGGGCGTTATGTTTGATTCAGGCGTCGTGTTTGGCGAAGACGCCTCTGGAACTGTTGATGGACTTCCTGGTGACTGAGCGGGCCTAATGCAGCTGGACCTATAATATTGATAGCAATAACAAAAATGTTTTTATAAAGTTTATTAAAATGTATTGGATTTGTATAAAATCTTGATATATGAATACACATATAACCATAAAAAGAATCCGTTTAGTGAGTTTATCCTTTACATTTTAGACGAGTTATTCATTCATCATGGTATTTAGATGATTTATTTATCTAAATCTAAAATACTAATATGTTTTAGTTTTTTAGGTTGGAAACCCGTGTTAAACTAAATAAAAAAAAATAGTTAGTAATGAGCATTCAGGAATTATATAAAACGATATTTTAAAATATGATATATTTAAAAAAAAATAAGAGATGAAATACGAAATGGTGAAATAATATAAGTGGAAAAAAGAATTTTGGGTTTATAGAAGTATAACACTTGGTGCAACTAGCTACTTATTTATTATGTATAGGTGAACTCAAAGAAAAAAAATTACCTGGTGCGGGAATAGGTGCGCCTGCAGGAGCTGCAATGTCAAAATACTTATATTATTACTCAATAAAAACAAAATATGAAAATTACAAATTTTTATAACAAGTTAAATGGTCACAAAACTTTTCTATCAATCTACTGACCTTTACACTGAAGAGGCACACCAGGCATCCGACAAGCACGTGGTAGCGAAATGGCTAGGGTCCGGTTTATAGGGATTTGGAAGGGCACGCTCCCAGTAACAATAAGACATAGACAATCAGTACCGCGACTAGTGAGGGTCTTGAGTGAGTTGCAACAGTCAGAAGTTGGTGTCGTCGATCCATTGGTGGTGCTATTGGTCAAGAAGTTTAAACACGGTGTAAAGCTAGTGATCATTGTAGGTGAACACGGGGTAGTGATTTGAGAGTAGATCGGTGCAACCTCTAAACATAGTGCCACAACCAACGCTAAAACTAAGCAACGAAAAGCCATTTTTAATGTCGCGAAAGATGGGTTTGTGGTCTAGGTGATGACGGAGCTGGTGACACTGCTGGTGGTGGTGGCGGCTACAACGATGGTGTTAGAAAGTGGTTGTGGATTAAGTGAACGGAAGAGAATGGATTTATAGATAAATAAGATGGAAGTAAGTTGAGATGGTAGCTATGGAGTTCAACTAACTTGAACAAGACCTTTTGACTTTTATTAATATGTGTATTGGAATATTTGTTGGGTAACTTTGGTGACCAACCTTAAACAACAACTTAATCATTCCCCCACGTAGATGAATAACGGACTATGGCAAATTGTTTACGTTATTATGGAAGATCTAATTGGTCCAAAAATAACTGAATACTAACGTTTGGTTTTGTACTTGTGCATATAAATAATGAAAAATAATGTTTGTACTATCATATTTTTGTAAACATTTTTTTCTTGTAAATCATACGAATATAACCCGCTTAAGAACTTCATCTAGGCTATCTACCGAGGGGCGAGGACTAATTAAAGGACATTACAAAACCTGGTATCTAAAAAATTATCATCACCATACCGATACTCAGTTAATCCCACTAATAATAAAATTAAGGTACGGTCTAAGGAGGATAAAATTTAGACAACGTTACATTTACCCCGTGGGAATAAAGAAACAGGTTCCAGTGAGACCCTCAGCTCAATATTGATTAATTTGCATCAAACCTTTTACATAAGACACATAACACTTAACAATCGGGACAAGCCCGATTGGTGCATGTACTACCGTGTCTTTTGGCTATCAATGTCACCACATGATGCATGATTAACCATCCATCCCTTTTTAACGTTATTTTTACGGAATTAGTAAAATAACGTTAAAATTTATGCAATTTTACTTTTGCCTCTAAGGGCCCACGCGACAGCAAACAGGGACCCACACATATATACTATATGAGAATTAGAAGTAAAATTATTAAATTATAAAAACTAGTTGTCAATTAATAATAAATAGATGAAGATTCTCATTTAAAGGATAGCTATTTATTTATCTAAACTAGTGGTATTGATGGCCGCGTGATACGCACCTTGTAATTTTGTCATCACCGAAACGCAAACCCGATATCTTCCTTTAAACATACAACTCTTTCAAAAGAAACACAGTAAAAAAAACATAACATAAATTCGCGTAACAAAAGAACCGGGAAAACATAGTTGAAATAGGCGTTGTTACAACTGAATCCAAAAAGTTGTAGTATTTGGAAAACATAACAGCGTTTCTTATTAAATGCCTAATGCGATCAAATGACGTCTTCATGCATGACCTGACACAAACCAACACCAAGCAACCCTCGCTGCAGCCATTATTGCTGTTGAAACCTGCATTAGCTAAGACTGATGAATGAATTAACTGGTTTAGAGTTTTTTCAGAAGCATGGCTGTAAGGCGGATTGCAGGTTAAGACCTGTCATCCAACAGCCTTGCCACGCCATTAGGGAAGAGAACATTGGGAAGCAGTTAAGTGGGTGCTTCGTTATTTGAAGGGAACATCAAAGATGGGGTTATGTTTCAAAGGGAAGGATTCAGTTCTCAGAGGTTATGCAGATTCTGACCTGGGTGGCTGCAAAGAGACATTTAAAAACAACATAGGTTTTGTTTTCACAATGGGAGGAACTACAGTCAGTTGGATGTCCAGACTCCAGAAAAGTGTGGCTTTGTCCACAACAGAGGTAGAATACATGGCTATAGCTGGAGCTAGTGGTGTGCGTGGTTTTAGTAATTAAAAAGATATCATTTTCCCGGTGCCAAAAACTTTGATGTTTTAATTCAGAAACTTTTGTTTGGGTCAAATGACTGATTTTTACTAAACCGGTTTTACAAGGTTTAAATTTATAAAGTAAGCAATATTTATTTTCGAAACTAAAACCAACACATAGGCAGAGAACCTGACGTGCATAGTATATAGTTTCTAGGGTAAGTATTGAGTATCATATCCCTAAGGATCACACTTTCCCCTACTCAACCTTACATCAATTTACTGGTCGGGTTTTAAAAAGAAAAATAAAACGAAGGGGTTCTTTAATAAAAATAGTTTTTGAAAAAGGTTTTGGTTTTGTAAAATAAAAAGATAAAAATAGTATAGTAGTATATTATGCATATCTCGGGTCCTTTGATTTAATAGTTAAGTTTATTATTAGAATTAATAATTTAAGTTAGTTAATTTGTGAGGAAGACGAGAGGGATCTTGAAGTGTTGACTCTTTGATAGATAAGCGGAGGCTACTACTGCGTAGAATGCTAAACCTCTCCAGCGTGCGTCCACCTGGGGTCTCCGACAGGGCCTCGCGTATAGCGGGCTCCTCAAACCGCGGTCAAGTGTCTGGTCTTCGAACTCATCTTCTTCTTAAAACGAAGGCTTCACTTCCAACCTGGAACACCGTACACCTAGGCTTAGCTCTCGCTTTTCGTACCGAAGGGTCTCGCCTTAGGGTCATTCCCGAGTAGGTCAACAACGAATCCCATTGGTTAACGATACTAGGATCGAAGGATCTCTCTTACAATTGATATCAGGAGACCGTACCCCCATTGGTTAACGGCGTTGTACCAACGAGAACTAGATAAAGAATCCGTTATTTGTTTATCTTTTATGTGACACTTTAATATTTAATGATCAGTTAAATATAAAGTTGGTTGAATCAATGATAACTTAATTACCCAACCCTTAACCTCCCGAACTGGACGAAACTCTTGATAAAGGTGGCACATAATCCTGAAGGCGTATGATACAAAAGATCACTGGTGCGCCTTAGGGAAACCTCTCTTTACCAAGAAGATCATCCAATCATCTGGTAAGTACCAGAAATGTGTCACTCAGATCTGGTCCACTTCAGAAGCCATTGCTTAGAACCGGGTTCGGATATCAGAAGCCCGAAGGATTTGTCTCACTACCGGTTTCCTCGCCTTGGATCTAGTTCGGGACTACCAGAAGCTGATTATACCTCTAGTTATTTAGTTAAGTTAATCAATAATTATTTTATATTTTCGGATGAGCTCACAAGTGCATGGGTTATTACACATCATGGGTACACTCATGAGTTCTCCTAATAATTTAATATTGATTTTAGGTTTAAGTTATCATCAATGAAAACCAGTCACAAAGATAAACAAATAAGGATTAGAAGAAGATAACAACACAAATAACTAAAAATAAACTACTAATAATAAAAATAAAAGTCTACAAATCAAGTGGGTTCATGATGATAGAAAGATGCAACCATAAAACATGATCAACACAAGAACATGGCTGCTCATGGACAAGCTATCCACCTCCAAGTGATATGTAGCTCTCTTGATCCTCACGACCTTCGATATTTATTGCATAACTACTCTACGATCCTCTTCTTGGCCAAGCCGATCAAGGTAGGACGAGGCCTAACTATTGAGGGATGTTAGGATGGCCAGAAGGCCTCCCACAAGACCCCAAGATCTTTGGAAGAAGTTTGGATTTCGGCCCCAAGAGAGGACAAAAAGGGATGAACAAATGGTGAGGGTTGGCTTGCTATTTATAGACCTCCAGGGGCTGCACGGGCGTGCCAAAGAGTGTCAAGGGGGTGCTTGCTGTTACACGTACGTTCTGTTGCTGCATGGAAGAGTTTGTCTGTACTGTTGTGTCTGGCACGATCGTGCACCATCGTTTGGCACAGGCGTGCACAGTTGGTTTCTTCTGATTTCTTGCCCTCCAAGTTTCCTGCGTTGTCTTCTCGCGTGAAGGGCCTTCGTGCAGGTGAGCGTTGGCGTGCAAGGTCACTCCGGGACTGATTTTAGCAATGTTTAAGTCTTGGGATTATCTTCCAAACATACAGGGAACATGCCTCGCGCATTGTACAATAAAGACAATGTAAGATTCGTTGAAAATTAGCACTCTTTTTGCATGTGGCAGGTTAGCAGGATTAACCAAGAGTGGGGGTGTCAACCCAATAGATCTATTTAAGTGTTCCATGGCTAATTGTTTAGCTAATGGTTACTATGTAATGTGTGTACGAGGACTATTGAGACCTCATGAACCAATTGTCTCATGTTTACAATTGTAGTCATGTTAGAATTCACTCTAAATGAAAGTAACTTGTATAGTTGCATGTTTTTTCCCAAAAATATGAAAACAGTAAAAAGGGGTCGTGAAACTCATCTTGTGACTGGATATGTGGTCTAGCAAGGCAGAAAAGTGAGATAACAACTGTCCCGACAATAAGTGCGCTATGATTATCAAGGATATAGTAAGTTGTACGTTCTTGTCGTTTACCATACAAGTTGTTCACCCGAATTGTGGACCCTTATACCATGTGGGGCTATTGTTCGTGCACGTGACAATTACTACGTATCTTGTATGTACTTTTGTAAAGTGTACGGTTTCGTAAATTCCAGGTGTTTTATTGAAAACATGTATCTGTTGTTAACAAAACGGTCCCCACACGTCATCAAGGGTTATGAAATATTCCCCAATCTAACATGTGTGGTGTTTTCTTGGAAAAACAAGTGTTTTAACATATGCTCCTATATTATAATGTCAATGGTAGAATTGACACATGTTATAACTATTCTAACCCATGTTGTAATGTATAGCCGAAACTTTAACATGATGCATTTGTTTAAATCCGATTATTTGACACAACATAGCCGACTTACTAGTGTCAATTTATGTGTAGAAGAGGGACCTTATGTGATTGTTGGTACCTTTCCTTCGAACTAGCATATGAAGCCATCCAAAGTGTGAACCATGTTCGGGCCTTGTTATATGTGTATACATTTGATTTACAAAATAGGTTTTGTTGTCCCTCGATGTATGTGTTCGCGTGTGCTCGTGTATGTGTATTAGTTTGATCCGTGATAACTCATAGATACATTGATCTTAGCAAGTGTATAGTTTAGCTTTAAAAATCAACGTGTATGTGTGATCTATTTTTGCCGATTACTTGTTTATACAAGGCAAAGGGTTAGGTTCGGGTGAATGATGGTAAGGGCCGATTTATATAGAAGGTTCATGGGTTTTGGAATATAAACAATTAACCTCAGATGGATGATGATGATTCGGGTCTTGTGCTTCCTACTCGACTTGTATCTTCCAATTGTGGTGTTAGATAATGGTTTGGGGGTTTAAACTTTGGTTGGTTTTGGGGTAGGCTTTATATAGCTCATAGTTTGGTAAGTTTAACTCATGGATCTTTGTAGTTCTTAGGTGTACATGTCCATTCTAGTGATATAGTTTGACAACTAGATGAAGTGTATGCTTCCTTGGAATCGGCCGAAGGGTAGGACAAAGAGATCTTCCATTTTGGGAGTGTATCAAGGTTGAGAACATGTGTGGGTTGGATGTTAAGGCCTCATAAAGGTGTAAGAGAGGTGGGTTGTCTTTTATTTCCATGCATGCCCAAAGAAGACAAGATTAATTAATGTTTAGCAAGATAGGGTCTTGTTGTGGTGTCACTATCGGCCGAGAAAGAGAAAGGAAGAATAGGATTGATGGTGACTTGTCATGGAACAAAGATTGATCTATGTTTCTTGAAATCTTGTGATAGTGATGGTTGCTAGTTGTCCTCTTGTGTTCCTTTTTGATGTGCTAAAAGTAGTTTAATAAAAACAACTAAATTAAACCTAAACTAGACACTAAGTAATACTCTAGACTCTCTAAAACTAAACTACTGACAGGCAAGTGAACCTATCGATTCTAGTATAGCTAAAGTAAGTCCGGATATCGAACCCACGAGACTCTAATGGGAAACGTAAACTAGACTCGAAAAAACTTATCCTAAATATTTATTAAATTTATTTATTATTTTAAAAGGGGGGTTTTGCTGAAAAATAAAATGCAATAAAATAAAGATTAACTAAAACTAACTAAACTGAATTAAAAACGAGAACTGAGTTGAGCTGAATTCAAATGATGGTGAAGGTACTACCTAGGTTAGAATCCTATTCATGACTAACAAACTTCTATGGTTATGGAACTAGCTATGGAACCGGGATCTTCAAATACTAAACTTACAGGATAAACTAGAGGACCCTCGACCCTTCTCAAGGAGAAACCTATGGTTACCTATAAGCCGTTAAACTACCGATTGAGAGGTTACCCTTACAGGCTTACCTACTTTGATGATAAAGTACCCGCTAGACAGTCTACCTTACAGCGCGAAAGCCTCACTACACTAAGAGTGCAAGGGGTAACTATAGAAAACCTGACCTGACTCGATACGCAAGTAGTGGTAAGGAAACTAGGAAGATCTTCTTACAAAGCATCTAGATCTAACAATTTAACACCTTAGACATATCGACAATCCCGCACCTTACAGCTATTGGAATTGGAAGAACACCTAGAACTACCCAATCAACAAAAACCACTCCTATGGAAAACACTAGCAATTTACTATAAACTAGTTGTTAACACACAGTCCACAACCTAACACGCATTCATACATGAAAGACATTCACAAAAACGCATGTGGAGTAAATAATTGTTAATTGAACAAAACTAGATACGCATATACACCAGATAAAAATAATCAAAGTGTTTACTAAATCATCAACCCATAGTCAAAGTTCCAAAAACCATAAAAACAATCATTCAATCATGAGTATTCATGTAAACCTAAGTAGTAACAAAAGTCTAGCCAATAAAGTCATGATAAAATCAAAACAATAAAAGCAAGCTAAATTCATGGTGTTCACGACGGGTAGCAATTAAATAAATAAATAATTGAATTAGAAACGACCCGTGCTCGCACTAATGATTCACCTTTGATCTCCACCTCTAATAATTCTGCACTCCTTCGAATATAGATATCTGCCGCTTCTGTTGTGTTCTCCTTCTCCAATTTTTAGATATCTCGATGATGCTCCTCCAATGAAATTCTATTATTTGCGGCTCCTCTCCTTTTCTTATAATGTGCCGCTTCCTTTCCCTAACATTGTTGGGTCGTGGGCCGTGAAAACCATATTCACGTTTTGTGATTTTTTTTTCATCTGTATTATTATTATTATTATTATTATTATTATTATTATTATTATTATTATTATTATTATTATTATTATTATTATTATTATTATTATTATTATTATTAATAACTTCGAGACTAATGTCTTTTTGTTAGTAAAGTATTACTATTATTATTATTATTATATTACTACAAGTCCATGCTCCCGTATCAGATGTTCGTGACTTGACCAAAGTTGCTCGTTTATGCTCCAACGTCCAAGAACACCTACACAAATTAAACTAAATACTAATAATGACCTAAAACTAATAAAGATCTAAAAAACCTATAAAAAAGCTAAAGTAATAAAGAAATACAAATAACGACTCAATACGAACAAAAAGCTATTAACTTATGTATAAAAATACACCGAATAAGAGATGTGTTTTACAACATATCACTTTTCTTGAGCCAATTATTGTACACTCAATCCCACACTTTGGGTAGTTAAACTAGCTTTGGAAAGATAACTAAAGGTGATGAGGCCTACAAAGGTATAATAAGTTAGGATTAAGTGTTGATTTTTGTCATCACATAGCATGCATGCAAGATGAGGACAAGAACCAAATCATGTGTGTTTGTGTGTAGGTGGCGGCCGATTGTGAAGGAAAGAAAGATATGGGTTGTAGTTTATTTATGTAGGGTAGTCAATCTCTCATAGGAAAGTGTTCTTAGTGTACAATTTGGTATAAAGGAAAACAAGGCAATGATCTACTTGCATGTGTGTGTGTGAGAGTTTGAGTCTTTTTCAATGTCCATGTTATGTCCCTATCATTGATTATATGTACATATGTGTTGATTCATAAGTTGTTTCACTTATCATGTGTGTATGTAATAACATGTGGTCGATTGCATGTATGTATACATAGGTTCCATGAACTAGTTTGTTTGGTAAAATAGGTATATGTGTGTACCTATGTATGGTCAAGTGTATACATATATTCATGCATGTACATGATGTGTTATTGGTACTCACAAATCATCCGTGGTATAGGAATAGATTTTGAGTGTTAACATTCGTATATATGTAAGATCTAGTGAATTAATAACATGTGTTGATGTAATAATATCATTAATCATGGTATCAATACATGTGTTGTTGAACATAATCTTAACTCGTGTTAACACATGCTTGTTCCTTTGTGGTGTTTTGTGACATTGATGTGTGTTGATTGTCATAAACACATTGTGAATTGTTCAGATTTATGAAAGATTGTGTAGTTTTCCCACTTT
Organism: Ambrosia x helenae; assembly: GCA_030844895.1. Taxonomy (NCBI): domain Eukaryota; kingdom Viridiplantae; phylum Streptophyta; class Magnoliopsida; order Asterales; family Asteraceae; genus Ambrosia; species Ambrosia x helenae. Next base: position 31,030 of record JAUTDX010001199.1, read on the forward strand.
GGTAGGGTCAAGTGTATTGTTGTTTTGCCCGTACGTAGTAATTGGATATCCGGTTGTTCTCTGTCGAGTGTGTGATTGGCTTGATTGTTTAATGACAAGTGTTTCGGATATTTCGAGTGTTGTATGCGTAAATGGAAAATGCAATGAATTCTTGAAATCGGTTGGTCTTTGCTAGACTTGGGATGACATAGTTATTGTAATATTGTCTAATGCACAAATGAAATGTTGTGAATCTTGTTAAGTGTACGGATATTGTCCTGGAAAATTGTCGGGTGTCACATCCTGTCTCCTCCCTTCACTGTCGCTGCCTTCTATTCCGGTTAGGGTTCCGTTTGAACCCAACCCCCTCCGTGCCGCTGCTTTAAATAGAGAACCGTCATCAATACCATCGGTTCTGTTCTGTTCTGCTTGTCGGTTCCAGAAGTCACAGCCGCAGCAAAGCTAGTCCCAGCCGATTGAAACCAAACCAGAGTAGTGTTTGGTTGTTTAGTTTGGTGGTGTGGGTTTGTAAAGATCAAGAAAAGTGTTTTGTTTCTAGTGACAAAGAAAACTACAAAGGTTACGAAAGAAAAAAAACACTACGGTGGAACAATTTGTTGGCAAAGTAAAAGTACAAGAATCTTTTTTTGATTTTTTGTCGTCAATAGCAAAGTTGATGAGTTACAAATTGTGGGGTAAGTGGTATTTTTTGTTGGTTGAAGAAGTGGTGTATTATTATTATTATTATTATTATTTTTCTTGGACTAGTTTCCTAGATATTTAGACAAGATGATGTTTGAAGAAGGAAAAGTCAGCGTAGAAAAATTTGATGGCCAGAATTTTCGATGGTGGAAAATGCAAATAAGGGATTTGCTGATACAGAAGGAGTTAGATGCCGCACTAGAACCTCTCCCGGATACTATAACTACTGCGTGGACGAATTTTGACAAGAAAGCACAGTCAACGATTAGGCTTGCTCTCTCCATGAATGTAGCATACAACATTCTGGAACAAACCACAACGCGTGGGATTATGGAAGCTTTGTCCGACATGTACGAGAAGCCGTCTCCCGCAAACAAGGTGTTTCTGATACGAGAGTTAGTCAACATCAGAATGAAAGAGGGAAGTTCTATAACTGAGCCTATTAATTTATTTAAATCACATTTAACACGTTTGTCTTCTGTGAACTTTAAGATAGATGATGAATTACAGGCTTGTCTATTGTTATCCTCATTACCTAACAGCTGGTCAGGCACAATCACAACAGTCACAGGGTCAGTTGAGACTCTCAGTTTTGGAAGAGTTCGTGATTTGTTACTAAATGAGGACTCTAGAAGAAGGAACAATGGAGAATCAAGCTCGTTGCTCAGTACTGAAGGAAAAGGGAGAAGTAATAAAAGAGGAGGAAATAAGGGTAGGTCAAAGTCAAAACGCAGGAGCAAGTCAAGATCTGGAAAGCCAAGGAAAGACATATAGTGTTGGAATTGTAAGGAGTTTGGGCATTTCAGAAGTCAGTGTTCTGAACCTGTGAGGGAGAAAAGGGAGGTGAATGCTACTGCATCCTTAGATTCAGAGGATGCTCTTATTTGTTGTATCGAGAGTTATGTTGAAGACTGGATTATGGATTCAGCCATTCAGGAGCGTCTTTCCATGTTACTTTATAAACGAAGAAGATGAAGAATCTGCGAACAGGTAACCTTGGTAAAGTTCGTTTGGCTAATAATCAGAGTGTTGATATTACAGGAATTGGAGACATAGACCTTAAAACGCCATTGGGAACCATTTGGACCTTGAAGAATGTTCGGGTCATTCCTGGTTTGAAGAGGATGCTTATATCCATCGGTCAGCTTGATGATCAGGGATACGATGTTCACTTTGGTAGAGGACAATGGAGAGTTGTTAAGGGCATTATGGTAGTTGCTAGAGGTAAGAAGAGAGGTAGTTTGTACATGGTTGAAGCACAAGCTAATGGGGTGAATGCAGTATCGAGTGACCAAAGTCAGAAAAAGTAATGGCATCAAAGACTCGGGCACATGAGTGAAAAGGGGATGAAGATGCTTGTTACCAAGGGAAAACTTCCAGAGTTGAAGAAGGTCGAGTCAGAGTTTTGTGAACCGTGCATCCTAGGTAAGAAAAAGAAGGTGACTTTTGTGAAGACTGTGAGAGCACCGAAAGCTCAAAACTTGGAGCTTATTCACTCAGATGTATATGGACCAACATCAACTGCTTCACTTGGAGGTGCTCGCTACTTTGTGACCTTCATAGATGATTCAACACGCAAGGTATGGGTTTACTTTCTTAAACATAAATCTAAAGTTTTTGATACATTTAAGAAATGAAAATCTGCTGTTGAACTTGAAATTGATTTGAAGGTGAAATGCTTGAAGTCGGATAACGGTGGTGAATACATCAGCAAGGAGTTTACAGATTATTGTGCTGATAGAGGGATCAAGATGATAAATATAGTTCCAGGAACTCCGCAACAGAATGGATTGCAGAGAGGATGAACAGAACATTATGTGAAAGAGGCAGGAGTATGAGATGATGAACAGAATGGAGTTGCAGAGAGATGAACAGAACATTTGGGTTTTATGCTTGCTAGTAGTCCAAAGTAAACTCCCCCTTTAGTTTTTCTCGCGGGGTGTTTTTAAATAACTGTGGCTACTTTATTTCGATTTAATTCTAGCTCACCGTCTGGAAAGAAAAGAAAGGTTTTTTAGAGTGGTGGTCCTTGCTACGTGTTGACTAGTGTGGAAGGCTCACAATGATTTGATTTTCATAGTAAAACAGGTCAACGTTGGTGCTATATTCGGTGAGCTTTAGGCGGTGACATTTATATTGGTTAAGCATCGGTTAAAACAAAGCAACTTAACCTGGGAGGATTGGGTGAGGTTTAATTTCACGGAAATTTGTACATAATTTTTTTAGTTTCAGGTGTGTTTCTTTGGGAGGTTTGCTAGTTGGTTTCCTTGTATACATTTTTTGGTGGAATGAGATGAGTTTTTTCTCGAAAAAAAAAAAAAAAAAAAAAAAATCTAGATTACCGTCCACAGATATTATTATGCTCATGAGAATTAATTTTGAGCCCCATGTCATTTTTCATTAGCCCAGGTAACATTCTTTGAAGTCCAATTAAGCTTTTCAATCAGGCCATATGAATCTCAGCCCACATAGATAACGTTCATGCTTCATGGATTTTAGCACTGAGATGACAATACTGATTTTATTCGTCATTACCAATATATTTATAGGTGTGCTATTTAAATAGTTATATTTCGCCTTCATTCACGCACCCCACTAAACTTTCATTCTTTTTACCTTGCCACTTTATACCTGTATGCATATCTCTTTTGCATTGTGCTCAACACACAAACCCCCATTCAATACCCAATCTACAACCCCAACCTCTTTATGATACAGGGTTTTATTTATTATTTTATTATTATTATTATTATACCAAGGAATGCAGATGACCACATCTCGCATGCTTCTTCCACTGTCATTATATTTTTTATTATTATACTTTAACTCTTTCATTGTATTTATTATTATTATATTCTATCTTATTATTATATTCTATCAAGACATTTAGATGACCAAAGTCCTTGCTTCTTTTGAGAGACAATAAATTGAATGTGTGTGCTGGAATGTTTTTTTATTAAAAAAAAATGGTTAGGGAAACGAATTTGACATCAATGAGGTAACACATGTTCCATGGACAAAGATTCGGTTTTTGAAACTGAATGAATAGTTTACAACTTCACGGTAATACTTTCAACCCACACCCTGATTTTTGTTGTTAGTCATTCTGATTTGGTTCTTTGTTTACCTACGTTTAAACATGGCACTCTAACAACATGGTGAATTGGTTGAAAATACATAACTGGATACCAAAGGGCCCAGTCAAAATTGCTGTCACATGCGGTGCATCTAACCCTGAGAAGGTAAATTTTCTCACTAGAAAGTATATGTAACATTGTTCGGTTTTGTACGCGTCAACATGTGGCTGTGTAATGAGACTCAGCTAATCTTTCTCCATTCCGTGTTTTTAAAACTTCTCCCAACGACTACTGAATATTGTATCTTAATATAAATTTTGGGTTTTTTAACAGTTACTCGAATAACAACGGATTATTCTTGCCGACACAAGGGCTGATGGCGATGGCTGCGGGGAAAATCCAATTAGCAGGAAGGGTAAGGATGCAAGCAACCACAAACGACAGCCTGATTAGTAAGAAATGTGATTTGGAAGTTAAGTTTGAAACAAATATAATGATGTTGTAAAACGTTGATTATTAAGCATCTTGAGTCACAGGCGCAGCGCGCCTGATTAATACAACTAGTTAAATTTAATTATGTTACCACCACTATTCTAGTGTAACCATTGGGATTTAACTTAATTGTAGTCGATACTAATAATTTATAAGAGTGGTATGAAGTTTTGACTCGTTGACCCTCCATCTCAAAGTTTGATTTAATTGCATCAACTTAGCTTGGTTTTTCCCTAATCTATAAAGTTTTAAAACAAATAATGTATCACGTTTCGTTGTAGGTATATTTTACATAAATAAGATGCAATAAAATGCATCTAAGTTGTGCTAATCAAATGGCCTTGTGAGGATGGGGGAGTCCATCTTTAACTCCCCAACTTTACCATGCATTACCGAGTAGATTGGGAACTCTACTCCGTGGAGCCTAATGGTGTAAAGTTGGTGGAACAAAAACCTTAAGCTAATTCAAATACTTATCTAAAAACTCTTTTTAATAAACCTTTAAACCAAAAGTCCTTTTGGACTCAAATATGTTTATCCAAACATGCCTTAAGAATTGAAAGTTATGCTGGTAAAAACTAATTTGCAACTTAGGTATGCGTCATGTGTTCTATGGTTTCTCTTTGTTCAAATTTATATTTATATATACTATTTTTCAACTTAGGTATGCATTATGTGTTGTATAACAATAAATTTAGTGGATTGTACGTATCTTTTGTTTTTTTAAATTTAATTTTTATACATCTAACCCAGTAACTTTATATTTTTTACAATTTAACCCCAAAATTTTTTCACTTTTAATTTTAGTTTCCTATACTTTTTATCTTTAACCCCATGGCTTTGTGGAAGGTGCATGGTGATGCATGCTCTTAGCAAAAGGTGCAATCACAGTGCTGATGATGTCCTCTCCTTCTCTGTGGTTACGGGAGATGTGGAAGATTTCATTGTTGGATCCAAAAACCTTGCCGCGTGAGTATAGACATGGAACCTGGTCCTTCAGGAGGTGTGGTTGGGGATATTTCCCTCTTAGAAAAGGTTTTCTCACTTCCCATTCAAACTGTCAAGAGCATCCCCCCAAGTTGTCGATTGGCGTTTGTCCAGGCCTTGACAGGTGCCTTACGCAAAGTGGTGGCTTCACCAGGCTCCGTAGAAAGCTGGGTCAAACTGCTTTTATTGCCACGGTGTACCTTGCGGGTGGTCAAACCGTCCACTAGGCAGGAGCGAAGGTCTGGGAATAGGAAATTATTGCAGTGTAGCAGCATCCTGTAATCGCTTTCTTCGTGGAAAGACGGTTCTGGGTTTGCAGATTTGGTCCCTTCTCTCTTTGATTGCGTGGGGGTGTTTCCTTTAGCAAGCAGGAAGCAGGGGGGAGTGAGGCTACTGAAAAGAGCCCCAATGTCAAACAATGCCTCCGGAAAGTAAGGGACGGTCATTTCACAGCTGCTGTCAAGGTGTTGTGTTCTAGTGGGGTTGCTCCTTTTGGGGATTCTACCATGAAAGCCCTCATTGATAAACATCCGGTGCAGCCTCCTCCGTCCTTGCCCTCTAACTCCGACATCATGCCCGCGCTTGTTGTGGATGAGGAGTGTGTGCTTCGATGCCTCCGATCTTTCCCTAAAGGGACTTCCCGCGGAAGGGATGGGTTGAGGGCCCAACATCTGTTGGACGCCCTTAGTGGAGAGGGGTCCGTGGCTTCCACGGGGTTGCTCTCAGCTATTACTGAAGTCGTCAACTTATGGCTAGGGGGGTTGTGTCCCAGGGTACTTGCTGAATTTATTGCTTCGGCCCCCCTTACACCTCTTCTGAAACCTGATAACGGGATCCGACCAATTGCAATAGGGGCCATTTGGCGCAAACTTGTATCTAAAGTGGCTATGAGGAAGGTTGGTAAGGAAATGACTGAGTATCTGGGGGACTTCCAATTCGGGGTGGGGACTCCTAATGGGGCAGAGGCGGTGCTCCACAGTGCGAATAGGTTCCTTAACTCCTTCCATGAAGACGGTTCTTTGGCTATGCTCACTGTGGATTTTTCAAACGCGTTCAACATGATTGACCGCACTGCCCTTCTTCGAGAGGTTCTTCAGCATTGTCCGTCTATCTATTTGTGGGTCCAGTTCTTATATGCCCAGCCAGCTAGGTTATATGTTGGTAATGATTGTATAAGGGCCACTACGGGGGTTCAGCAGGGGGACCCTTTAGGTCCCCTCCTTTTCGCCTTGGCACTACACCCTATGGTTCTCCGGGTGCAAGAAAATTGTAACCTCCCGTTTCATGCGTGGTACCTTGATGATGGGACGATTATTGGGGATGCTGCCGATGTGGCGAAGGCCCTATACGTCATCCAGAAGGAGGGGCCATCCCTGGGGCTTCAATTGAATATTAAGAAAACTGAGGTTTTTTGGCCGTCTTATAATGGAGTGAAACTTAGGGATGGGCTTTTCCTCAGTGGGATTGGTAGGCCTGAAAAGGGGGTGAAGCTTCTTGGGGGGGGGGCTGTTAGTCGGGACTCTTACTTTATACGGGAATTGGTAGGGCGGAGAGCCTCGCGCGCGGTTGATCTTATGAAACTTTTGCCCTGCCTCCGGGATCCCCAGAGTGAACTTCCCTTGCTCAGATCTTGTATGGGAGTCGCTAAGTTGTTTTTTGGTTTGCGGACCTGCCAACCCGCCATGATGGATGAAGCGGTATCATGTTTTGACAATGGTCTGCGGGGAGCCATTGAAGACATAGTGGTATGTGGGGGTCCGTCCTTTGGCGACTTACAGTGGCGACTAGCTTCCTTGCCGATGCGTTTGGGAGGATTAGGGCTTCTCTCAGCAATGGATGTTGGGGTGTATGCTTTTGTGGCATCCCGAGCTCAGTCTTGGAATCTCCAAGACCACATCTTAAGGAATAGCGGGGTTGTCGACGTGGACTTGGACTACGTGCAGGCCCTAGAAAGGATAAATGACTATCTCCCAGGTTTTGATATTGGCGGTTTTTCTAACAAGGACACCCCCCCCAAAGCCTCAAGAAACTTTGGCGAATGCCCTTTTTGGCAAAATCGCACAGAGCCTGGGTGAGGTTTTTGATCTGTCTTCCCGCCAAAAGGCAGTTATTGCATGCTTGCAAAGCCCCCATGCCCAAGATTTCCTAAATGTTATCCCGATCGAAGGTTTGGGCCAAACCATGTCTGGGATTGAATATAGGGCAATTCTCAAATACTGTTTGATGATCCCCATGTACCATGAAGATGAAGTCTGCCTGGTCTGTCGTAAGGCATGCTTGGACAAATACGGGGAACACGCGGTTCATTGTAAGGAGTTGCCTGGTTTCAAATATTGGCATGACTGGGTCCGGGACGTTCTTTGAGATATTTTAAGAAGGGCTGGGATCTCAGCTAAAACGGAGGCGCCTGTGAATTTCCTCTCGGACCCCGCAGAAGGGAGATCCACCCTACGTCCAGCAGACCTGCTTGTCTTTGGGTGGGCCGGGGGAAACACGCTTGTGTCGACTTAACAGGTGTATATCCCCTGGTTGGTTTGAGGGATAATGGTTTTGTAGTAGGGCAAGCGGTGCGGAAAGCAGAAGTGAAGAAAGTTGAGAAACATGCTAAAGCTTGTGAGGAGAACCAACACGTTTTCGTACCCCTGGCATTTGATACCTTTGGCTCCCTGGCACCCGAAGCCATCCGTTTCCTAACCAGAGTCCAACGGGTTATTCATAGCAATGTCTCGGCGCCACGAGGGCATGGGTTCGTTTTTAGCAGGTTAGGGTTTGCCATTCAGAAGGGTTTGGCGGCGCAACTTGTTGCCCGCCTGCCCGCTATCTTAATGTAATTTTTCACGGTTATGTGTTTAATAAATCATTATGAAGGCGTAAAAAAAAATAATGATCTAAATTTTGTGAGTTGACATGCCACAATGTGCGTGTGTGGTTCAACGTTTTTATGCCTGTTTTTCCCCATTTAACAGCCCTATCACAACACGTTGGACCTAGTCGACTTAGCTATTGTTTTACGTTTTGCTTGCATGGTTCAATGTTTTTATGTCTACTTTTCGTTCGTTTTTTTTTCCGTTTTTTTTTTCCTTTTTAGTACGGGCTTTTACATTATTGGTGGTTGTGGGTGGTGGTGTGCCATTGGTGCTATTTGGCTCGGTTTTACGGCTTCCGCCACAACCCCAAGCTTAATTATAGTCAGCCTGAGTTTCTAAGTTTTCAACCACTTAGTTGAAACCAATGCTTTCCAATGATAAAAACGTAAAAAGAATGTGTTTTAAACATTTGAACTGCATCCTTAATTATCTCAAGAATGTCCATTTTGTTTCACGAGTTTAAAAACGTTATTGTTGCCCGCCTACCTGTTATCCTTATGTAATTTGTTTCGTGGATATGAAATTAAAAGTTTATCTAAAAAAAATTAATGTAAAAAAAATACAACATAACAAGAAAAATAAAAATGTCATTCATTATATATTTATTCTATAGTTGTATATGTACAACACATTCATTACTCATCACTCATGAACTCAAAAACCAGTTTCAAAGTAAAGACATCCAACACATACAAACTTCGATTTCATTTCAAACAATCACGCACCCTCCAGTTTCACATGGACATGGTTGTTGATATCCGACAACCGTCGAAAATGCATCAATACACAAAGGATTTGAATACACTATTTTGATAGAATTATCAGAATCACATGTAGTGGAATCCTGTTCCGGTTTTGCTGCTGTGGGTGGTCCAACGGTAACAATTTTGGCTATTTTTCTAATTTTCTTGATACGTTTTACCACACTCACCGGATCAACATCTCCAATGACAACTAACATCTGTTTTTCAAGATCAACTGATACTTGATCAATGCCTGATAGTTTTGTCACAGACTTTAGGACGTCGTCTGTCCTACACTGTTCACAATGCATATTCACTTTCACCTCTATTTTCTGATGCATGAAAGTAAGCCTTTATTAGTTATTAGTTGAAAAGAAGACAAAAGCTACAAACTATATATAAATGCGAAATATATATGCTAGCTACCATGAAATATAAAACATGTGTTTCTATTTTTTTTTAATACATTTTTTTTACATATAATTATACTTAATTCATTAACACATAATCGTGAGAAATTACATCAAGATAGCGGGCAGACGAGCAACAAGCTGCGCCGCCACCCCTTTCTGAATGGCAAACCCTAACCTACTAAAAACGAACCCATGCCCCTTCGGAGTCGAGACACTGCTATGGATAACGCTAGCATATATGGATATTTTTATTATAGATTATCATGCTTAACTATGGAGCTATCGTGTCATCCAAAGGGGAAAACGCTAGGACGCCTTGATGGTATTTAGCCAATTTAACTTCTAGTAAAGAAACAATTTTTGATTTGACTAACATGTCACATGCAATAATCATGTCTTGCAAATAAAATGTATGTATTGCTTTGTTAGCTAAGAAGGACATTTTCATACCAAATATCGAGTTAAAAGATGATAAAACTAATACGCGATAAATATAAACAACACATATGACACTGCTAGAGATAACTAGAACAATGCCTTAAAATGGAGTACAAGTGTTTTATTACCTTAGCCATTACTATGTCTATGACAAGATACTCTAGCAAAATGAACACACGAACCGTATTGCAACCATATATGTGTGTGCATGTATATATATATACATTTCAATGCATGGGATACAATATTAAATATTCAAATGTAGGCACACGCATAGAATGTGTCAAGTTGACATTCAATGAGAAACTTTCAAACTCAAAAGGACTCAGAGGAATATGAGAAACTGATCATGTATACTTTAATGCAACTAGTTACAATAAGTGGCAACCATGAATCCATGATAGTAATAACCAATCATAAAAGAATGTTAATTTTATAATATCCAAATGTGTATATTAATAGCCTACTTGTTTACGAGCTAACTTAATAAGAACTAAGTCAACTACTTACATCGTTTTCTGGAAACAGTAGGTCTACGTTGGTGGTTAATGTATTGTAGACCATCAGACGTATATGAAGCTAACTTGTCAAATGGCATCAAACGATGACAATTTCAGGTTATTGGACGTGTGTTATAGACGTTATATATAATAATATTCAAGTTTTTATATCGAATCCTCCAAAATAACATCGTGTTGGTTTACCTTTTAAAAACACTATCAATAAACACTATGTCAAATGTTAATTAATTTTTTTTTTTGAAAACTAACTTTTATTAAACCAGCAAACTCATTCTCCAAGGCGGAAAATGAGCCGCGCCAAACCACGAATACATGAAATCAAACTTACACCATTGATTCCAATCTATACAACCATATTTATATCGACATCTAAACCATAGGAAACTAACAACTTTAATCTCCGTTACCACATCCGAGACCGAGTGTTTCTTATCCGAGCATATGCTATTATTTCTTGCACACCAAATTTCATTCCTCGTTTTCCCTATAGGATGTGTGGAGTTAAATAATACGAATATATTGAAGGATGAAGCCTCAAGTGTAGACGCCTAATAAAGCCTAAATATTAGTTGTACTATGAACATTCAACTTGTAACACGACGTAATTTACCATAAGCTCACTATTAAACCTTCTTTAATTGACATGACATCCTGACGTGGACGCTAGCATGCCATGTCAGCGTTCACATAAGCATCCACTATTTGTGTTAGTTCTCGGTTAATAAAAGCTCATTAGTTAAAAAATTTTATTAGAGGAAAATACTTTGAAATAAAAAATGTTGTGGGAGTTTTCTTTAAGTACAGCTTATTCTCTACCAACGAATTTGTATTATTAAACTCCACTTGCCTTTTTTAATTTGATGTAGCTAGTTTATTGGATTTGGTGGTCTCATAATTAAAATTCGTCATAGTCTTTGTATGTGCTGTCATCAATTATGATGCGCTAGATAGGCTATGTACATGTTTAGAAAATGTCCACTTCCATGGCTAAGACGATATGTTGATAATTTTGTGATTAACTAGGTGTTAGTTATAGAACCACCAACATTCTGTGGAGTGGTATGAAGGCCTAATGATAGGTGATTTGGGGTTTAATGGTCACAAGTTCACTGTCTTGACTTCGGGATGGTGGATTGGTGGACCTGAAGGACCGGGTGCCTCGTGTGTATCCTGAATTTGTCATAAAAGAATTCCCACGTAAGCTCGTAATGACTTTGTTGGCCTTTAAAGAAAAACCATAAGTGTTAGTTATGACTAAAATAGCCAAAGAGGAAAAAATCACCATCGTTGAGTTATCATCTAATTCTGTCATTTTTTTAAATGTTAATAAATTTTATATGACTATCTAAAAATAGTATACTACAAAGTTGAACATTGTATTCTTTTTAATTTTATAATTTTAGTTAACTACTTTATATTTGAAAATAAATGATCAACTAAAACAATGTTGATGTACTATATATGCGTAGTTATATATACAAGTGTACATAAATCTATAGAAGGGTAAGTTTGGACATTGTGACACCTGGCAAACCTCGGTTAATACTTTTATCAAACATATAAGTGTACCTTAGCGAAACATTTATAAAACATACTTAACGGGATTAGTTGAGTCGGTTTGATGATTCGGGGAAATCATCGGGAGTCAGTTTACACACACATATGTCCAAGGGTTAGTGATTCGGAGTATCACTGGGTAGGATTACACACAATGTCCATGGTTTGATGATTCGGGGAAATGTGGAATCATCGGGGAAACATACACATACACACAAGTCTTGAGTCTCGTGGTTGGTGGATTTACATAATTGGGGGTAACTTATCAAGTATAATATGTTCTACGATCAATTAACAACTTGTGAATACGTGTATATGTGAATTGGTTTGATAATATATGTTTCAAGTGTCATTTTGGGTCGTTGGGACCAATGAGAGACATAATCTCTCATTCTCACCTAGAAGTATGATTAGGTGATGTGTGAATGATTGATTGATGTTTTGTAAACTTTGACCCATTTTGGGGGTTTATGTTGTAGATCTAGGGCTTGTAATAGGAACATGAGGATAATAACATGTTAGAAACATATTAGGATGATGGAATGTATGTTGGATAATCTGAAAAATGAAGTTTTTAGATTGATTTCAATACTTTCCATTTTGGGTAAACTTTTCATGCAATTAATGTGATATCTACATAATTTGCCATTTTGGAAAATATGTGATTTGACATGCAAAATGAACAAATTGATGACTGAATCAGGTGTGATAACATGCTATTAGGTTAGATAGATGTTACTTACTGCAGAGTGTAGTTATGATTAGTTGGGTTTTCAATCGGATTTGAAGGGTTTTTGTTCGTCAAAATTGTTTATCAACTGAACGGGGCAAATGAGCTTTCATTCACAGGGTCATTGGTGCGAATGAGAGGAAAGATTTCCTCATTCGCATAAACATCAAATCTTGTGAATCCTTTGTATAAACCAAGTGTTTTATGTGCATTATTGGAATGAGAACTATATATTTTTGTTAAACTAAAATAATGGGTCACCAACAGGATGTAGGGTCTTGTCGTGTGTGGTCATGTCAAACGTTAAACACTTTTACAAATGTACAAAGTCAAGGTCTTGGAAAACTAAGGGTTATTAGACAAACGTATCATCGGTTAAACACTTATAGGCTATCTATGGTAGGTTTCCAGTAGTCAGGACTACCATAATACGCCTGGTTTATTACTTACTTGAAGACGCAACCTAAGGTGGGTTTCACGTCCCCATTTTTCCTGCTTTTACTTTCGGGGGAGAAACATGCTACCACATTCTAAATTTTTGGATTACATAAACACTATCACATCACCTGTGCACCTGCAATCCTTACTACTATTCAAACAATTGAACGGGTGTGTTAGCGAGAGATAACGCAAACCAAGGGCGAACCAAGGGCAAACCGAAGGGCGGAGCATGGGTTACCCACATTAGTCAGAACACCTGGGTAAAAAGTAAAACGTCCAATTGGTTTTAAATCATAATAATGTGTTATGTGAATTCAGTTTTTCTGATAGTTGTCCGATGTCAAAACCTATGAACTCACCAGCATTTTATGTTGACGTATTTTAGCATGTTTTCTCCGGTCGCTAAGGTAGCAGTCAAGGAATAGGGCGCACGGAGTCGCACTGCATCTTATTGTTACATTTCCGCTGCTTGAATATTATCTTTAATTACTTTTCAAACATTAGCATGTGTTGGTTTTGAGTTGTAACTATTCAGACTAGTTTTGGTTTGTAAACTTTTTATGCTTCCGCTAAACTTTTAAACTGCGTGGTTGTTTCAAACGTAATATTTTCTTATATAGTTTTCGTTTATTGTGACTGTTGACTTAGATCCTGGTGTGTCACGCGCCTTGCGGTAAAACCCCGCACGTGGAATTTGAGGGTATGAGAGACATTCTCATTTTTTTATTTGGACACTCTTATACGAGTCGTAAAGGGGTACTTTCTAACCCTATACGACTTGTAGAGGCCTTTACTAGTCATAGAGGTGGATGTCCAAATTTTTTTGAAGATGTCTAAATCATACCACCCCTTTCAATAGTGAGAACTCATTACCTAAAAAATTGGTTTGGTTTTGTTTGGGGTATGTGGCATAACTGAACATATCAAACCGGTTATAAATACACATTCAAACAGGTTGCTATTCGATCTAACTGTTCAAAAAATGGTAGTGAAAATGGTTTTTCACTAATTTTAGACTTAAATAAATGTATTTATATGTGTGTTATATAAATAACTATTTCAGGGTTTGTGTTCTATATTGTGAGGGCACCACAACGAACCAAACCATGTCCAAAATGGAGCTAAGATGAATGAAATATCGAAGCTTGAAAGTTGTAGGCTGGAACGACAAAAAATGAGAAAATGAATTAAGTTTTGTCAACTTGTCCCACATTGGTGGGATAACAAAACATGAAGTGGTTTATAAGGAGGAGCACTCCTTGCATACTGTTTAGCTTGAGCCATACACTAGTAGGGACCCTAAAGGGTGCGAAGCACCCTTAACTTGCACTCGCACACACGTGTGGCGTGGGTGATGGGCGCAATGTGACGCTTTGATGGCGCACTTTGCACTTCGCACACTTGTAGTCCCGCGAGCCGCTTGAGAGCCGCCTTTGTATTTTTGACCTCGTGCGCGTGGTCTAGTACATAGCCGAAGACCAGGTAGCATCTTGGTTTGCACGGTGACATAAACCGTAAAGTACAAGTGGCGCGTGTGTACTGGTGTGCGTAGTGGGTACACGTACAGGTCCACATGGCGGACTGCGATACGTGTGAGCGCGAGCAGTTGACGACATGGTGGGGCGAGCGGACTAACGTGCTCCTCGCATGCGCAGGCCCACATGGCGCTTAACCAGGTGGCATCCTGGTATACGTAGCAAGTGCAGGTCTGCGTAAACGCGGGTCTAAAACACGTAGCACCCTGGTCAATAGCGTATTGACTGGTGAGTTAATATCATGCTGTTTCAAGTCTTGCCATTAGTGAAATTGAAGTTTTGAGTTTGACCACAAATCCATTTGAATACAAGTTATTAATACTACATTGCAAATCTTGTTTACTACAAGATTAATTGTAGTTCAGTTTCATCCTCAACCAAAAACCATCAACGACTACTTTGTTTATTCTTGCAGTGGAGCTTCTTACAAAATGGGTCGGTTGAAGTTTTCCAAAGTCATACACTTGAATCAAGATTAGGTACTTTTCGTTTGTATCTTATTTTATTTATTTAGTTTTGTATACGGTATTATACTTTGTATTTCCTACGAAATGAGAGAATAGTTATTACATTTAATTTTATTATTATTTTAATAAAAATAACCCTATTTCCTACACTAACAAAACAACAATTAACAGTTTTTGAGTGTACAATACATGTCAATATTAACTCGATCAAGTACAATAGTGATGAATACAATAATTCAAACAAATTTAGAAGTGAATTAAGACGTCCAACAAACACAGAGCTTCGATTAAAACTAAAGAATCACACACCCTCCAGTTTCACATGGTTGTGGATACACGACAGCTATAGGATGTACATCCGTACAGACAGGATGAGGGTAAGCTCTTATGATAGTGTTGAAGAACTAGGCGAATCTGGTACACATGTAGGAGTAGTCTGTTTTTCAGCTGGCCCAAGGGTAACAATTTCAGCTCTTTTTCTGGTTTTTGTAACACGTTCTACGACACTCACTGGATCAACATCTCCTACTACAACTAACATCTGTTTTTCAAGATCAACTGATACTTGATCGATACCTGAAAGTTTGGTCACAGGCTTTAGAACGTCTCTCCTGCACTGTTCGCAATTCATATTCACTTTCACCTCTATTTTCTGATGCATGAAAGTAAGCTTTTATTAGTTTATAAACACAAACTATTGACTAATATGAATTATCTATACTAACCGCATGATGCTTGCATTGCATTGCTTGCTTTTCTCTTATGGGCTTTGCAACACAGGGGGCTCAAGATTTTAATTATCTATAGACGTAATGATACTTGGGTTTAAAAACATTCTAAGACGCATCACGCCTAACTAGGGATCTCGTCTCTACAAGAGGCAAACATGTTGACAACATACTTGTCAAAGCGCCTCACTCAAGGCGCATAGGCCGAGCCAGGAGCCTAGGCGCAAGGCGCATAAAAACGAGGGTTTTTTATAATTAGGCGCATAGTATAAAATACATTTTTTTCGGGATGTTAGATATGTTTTAGGCTTGTTTAGGGCTACATTTGGATGTTTTGTTATAAAAACACCTATGAAATTGAATTAAGAACACAATTGTCGAAAGCTTCAAATTATTATTGATGAAACAAGAAAAGAAATTACAAAGAAAATTACAATGGAAACGACTGTAATCGACTGACTTGAACAATTAGACCTAGCCCTAGTTTTATAGAAGAAATCCCAAACAGTTTGTTAAAATCTGTTACAACTTCCATCCTTGGCAAAACAGGCCCTCCAGCTTTATCAGTCTCTCACTTATTCACCTAAAACTTATTAAAGCAGAAAACAACTTTAATAAATGTCACAACTGGCCCCCAACTTTCTTTGACCAGTTTGACTTATTCTTAAACCCATGATTATGACTCTAATATCTAACAATCTCCACCTTAGAGTCACTAATCACCACTGAACTAACACCAAACAACTGATTTAAAACATCTGTTTGACCAAACCACTGATCAAAACCACTGCTAACCCAAACTGCTGATCAACAAACTCTGCAGCCAAACTACTGATGCCAAACTACTGATTACATTTTTCCTCATCAGTAGTTCCAAACCACTGCTACACATCAGCAGTTTCCCAAACCTCTGATGCTCATCAGCTGTTTTATTACCAAAACTCTGATCTTCTCATCAGCAGTTTCCCAACAGCTCTTTGCTTCTTCATCAGATGTTTCAAACCTCTGTTTACCATCAGCAGTTTCAAACAACTGCTCAAACATCTGATCTTTATCAGTTGTTTCCAAACATCTGATTACCAACAGCCTTTTCAAACAGCTGTTTGCATAACCAGAACTTTCCAAAAACTTGACTGTTTTACCCCTGCAACTTGCTTTGCCCTTTTTAACCAATACAGACCTGATCACAGTTATCCAAGCATCATTAATCCACAATGAATCTGTCTCAAAACTCTTACTTTTACCCATTGGACTAATTCAGCTACTAGATCAGAACTTTCACAAAAGGTCAAACACTTCAAGGCTGCACTCTTCCTGGTCCTGTCACCATCACAACAGTCTAGCTTTTCACATAACAAACCACTGACCAATTGAGGACATTTACCTGCACATCCCTCAGATTCCACCTCAGTCTGAACATTCACATGTGCACACTCCACCTCAATTAAAACTCTTTTTACCCATAGCTCAAACCAGCTATCTTTCAGCATTGGCTTCACATCCTCTAGTCTCCATATCTTGACCAACTTATCACCATCAAGACATCCTAAGATCATCCAGCCTCCTGCTCTTGATCTTACTAAACTTTTCAGACTAGAACCTTCAATCATACTTGAGCCACATACTTTATTAATCTTTTCCAGAAATACCCTTCCAGAAAAACAATCTTTATTAGCCAAAAAATTACCATCTCTTTCACCAAGAATCCACCCCATTGTCATATCAAACATATCACCATGAACAACTAATTCCTCCATCTTAGACACCCTATGATTATCACCAATCATACCAAACTCTAAGATACTATCCTGTCCTTCATCACAGGATCTTTGTTCACCCTCATGACAATAACACCTGGATTCTATTCCCTGAGATTTTACCACTAAACCATCAAGAACATAAACATGACAGCCCTGTCTAGTTCCTGATAACACCATCATGTGTTCTCTCATAACAAAGACTTTACCACCTTTCAGAACCACATGATAACCATCTTTTTCAAGACAACCTAATGACAATAAACTCACTGTAAGATCTGGTACATACCTCACACCATGCACATTCACCAACATTCCACTGTCCATCCTGAATGTCACAGTTCCTATACCCTTTATCTCACAAAACCTGCCATTAGCAACTCTGACTTTACCAAAGTCACCATACTTCAACTTCCTGAAGTATTCTTCATCATATGTCATCCCATATGATCCACCTGAGTCCATTATCCATTTCTTTGAACAGAATTCTTCACCAGTCACTGCAAGAACATCACAGACATCACATTCATCAGATGAATCATCTTCTTGCTTCCTTTGACTCTCCATTTTCTGCTCATTCCTTCTTTTCTTCAATTCTGGGCAATCTCTTCTAAAATGATCTTCTGAATTACAGATATAACACCTCTTTTTGGGTCTGAATACACCTTTAAACCTTGATCCTTTCTGATCAGATTTCCCTCTCACCAACAGTCCTTCTCCACCTTCTTCTTTAGGTTCAAACCTTCTCTTCAACTCTCTTGAGTTCAAGGCTGCAAGAACTTCATCCATGGTAAGAGTATCTCTTCCATACATCAAAGTATCCACAAAGTGTTCATAACTCTGTGGTAATGATGTCAAGAACAAGATAGCCTGATCTTCCTCATCAATGGTCACCTCTATATTCTCAAGATCCAAAATCAACTTGTTAAACTCATCTGTATGATCTTCAAGAGACTTCTCTGGTGTCATCTGAAAGGTATACAACCTCTTCTTCAGATACAGCCTATTAGCCAGTGACTTAGTCATGTACAATGACTCAAGTTTAGCCCACACACCTGCTGCACTTGTCTCCTTCGACACCTCTCTCAAGACTCTATCACCCAGATTCAACACAATAGCACTGTGAGCCTTTTCCAAGATATCCTTCTTCTCCTTATCAGACAGATCAGTAGACATGTTGGTTTCACCCAACAGAGCATCTACTAACCCCTGATGAACAAGAAGAGCCCTCATCTTCAATCTCCACAGACTAAAGTCATTCTTTCCATCAAATTTCTCCAATTCGAACTTCGTCGACACCATTCTTGATCTTAATTGCGGATTACAAACACCAATTTCACAGAACTTGAGCCAACCTGGCTCTGATACCAATTGTTATAAAAACACCTATGAAATTGAATTAAGAACACAATTGTCGAAAGCTTCAAATTATTATTGATGAAACAAGAAAAGAAATTACAAAGAAAATTACAATGGAAACGACTGTAATCGACTGACTTGAACAATTAGACCTAGCCCTAGTTTTATAGAAGAAATCCCAAACAGTTTGTTAAAATCTGTTACAACTTCCATCCTTGGCAAAACAGGCCCTCCAGCTTTATCAGTCTCTCACTTATTCACCTAAAACTTATTAAAGCAGAAAACAACTTTAATAAATGTCACAACTGGCCCCCAACTTTCTTTGACCAGTTTGACTTATTCTTAAACCCATGATTATGACTCTAATATCTAACATGTTTTAGGGTGTTTAAGACTTGTTCCTAACTCATTTAGGATGTTTTAGAGGTTTAAGCAACTTTTAGCCTGAATTTGGCCGGAAATCAGCCTGAAAACAGCCCGGATAGTGCGCCTCAGTGCGTAGGCGCGTGCCTCACAGGGCGCAACGCACTTGGTGCGCCTGGTTGCGCCTTGCGCCTAGGCGCGCTTTTGACAACTATGGTTGACAACCATTGATGGTATTTGACGAGTATATAATTCTATTAGACGAAGGAATAACGTACGATTTGCGTAGCATGTCACACGAATATCCAATGTCTACAAATAAAATGCTTTTTCAGAGGTACTTTTCTTAGCTAAGAAGTAAGAACTATAATTTCATACCAAATACCAAGTTAAAAAATGATAAAAACTAATACACCGCTATAGTTAATCAATTAGAACGATGCCTTAAAACATAGTGCAAGTCTCTAGCTTATTACCTTAGACATTTCGATGCCGATGACAATTTAGCAGTCTAGCCAAACAAACACACAAACCGTATTGCAACCATATATGTGTTTGGGCATGTATATATACATTTCAATGCATGGGTACAATATTAAAAATTCAAATAGGCACACGTATAGAAGGTGTCAACTTGACATTCAATGAGAAACATTCAAACTCAAAAGGACTGATCAGATTGAAGAAGGAGACGAAAAACGCGTGTTTTGAGACTTTCGTTGGGTATAATAATGTAATGCAACTAGTTACACTAAGTGGCAACCATGAGTTCATTATAGTAAGCACCAATCATAAAAGAAAGTTAATAATAATATCCAAATGTTTTATTACTAAATCCTAATTTAAAAAAAAAAAAAACAAAGTCAACTAGTTATATCGTTTTCTTAGAAACAGTAGGTCTTCGTTGTGTATATCGTCGTTCGTATGAAGACAATTTCAGTTTTTGAATTATTCGTATTAAATAAGAACTTTGAAGGCTGAAGAATGGAAATGTTTTATGTGAACGGCACATGCACACGGTGGAAGCCCGTCATACAGGAGAGGATTTAGGCTTCTTCGGTGGGTTCCTGGGAGCCCACTCATTTTCGAAATTATAGTGTTAATGTATATTAAAATATGGCAAAGAACCCATAAGAAAAAAAAATTAAGGAACCTGGTTGCATTGATGATAAGTGCTTTAACCCCTTATAATAACAACTCTTGGGTTCGAATCTTGAGGGTCTTTTTTATTTTTCGTTTTTTTACAAAACCTAGGTAACAAACCCGAGCCCATCCCTTCCAAACAAACACACAAACGCTGTAGTGTACCTCTCTCATTCCCTCTCCCTACCTCATCTCCAAACGGACCAAACCCAACCGGCCTCCTCCTCCTCCACGCGACCAGACACCACTCCGGCCTCGCCGGATACCCCCCCTCTTCTTTGTTCTGACCGTCGGCCACCACCGCTGCCTCCTCTCTTCTTTATTCCGACCACCGGTCACCACTTTTGCCTCCTCTCTTTTCCATGGATATGTGGTGTGGTCGCTTATCTTTAGTTTTAGTTGTGGTGAGTGCCTTTATATAATGTAAGTATCCAGAGAAACCCCAATGAATTTGAGAAAACCCTATGTAACAACTTTTTTTTATTTGAAAATTTTAGAGCATGTAATATACCTGTTTTTAAAAGGTTTTAGCCAAAAATAAAAATAAAAAAATGCCGAGTGGATTATTTTTAAATAAATAAGTGTTCTTGTGTAACATATGTTACAGACCATAACATATGTTACACAAAAAATTTATTTGATTTTAAAAAAAAAATTCCACTTGGCGTTTTTTTTTTTTTTTTTTGGTTCACAACTCTTAAAACATGTATATTAGATACCCTAAATTTTCGGATAAAAAAAAGATTGTTACATAGGGTTTTCTCAAATTTAATGTGTTTTCTATGTAACCCTTCCATATATAGGTTTAGGATCCGTAGGAAGCCCTATATTAGAGTGAAAACTCTAGAAACTCTGGAAACTCCTACATAACGGGCTTATTTTTTATGAAAATTTTAGAGCATTTAATATACATGATTTTAAGCATTTTGAGGCAAAAAATTTAAAAAAAATGCCGAGTGGTATTTTTAAAATAAATAAATAAACAAGTTTTCGTGTAACACATGTTACACGAAAATAACAAGTGTTAAAAGAAAAACTTATTTATTTTTTTTTATAAAAAAACTGCTCGACGCTTTTTTGATTTTTTTGGCTCAAAATGTTTAAAATCATGTATCTTAAATGCCCTAAAATTTTCATAAAAAAATAAGTTCGTTACATAGGGTTGTCACTCTAATATGGGTTGACAAATATCCTTTGTAGGATCGTGTTCTTTGTCAAACAAGAACTTTAACCAAAATTAACGATATCTAACCTAGCTAAACGACCTAGTCGATTAATCAATAGCTGGAGAAAAACATAAAATGCATTAACAGCTTTTCTCATATGGATTAAAACGAGTAAAACACATGAACGAATTGTACTGGAAAGCACATGATAGATGGGAAATTGGCCGGTGTTAAGGGTCAACGGTCCTGATGAATGACCTGTTTTTAGAAACGTTTAATTGAGAATTAACTTGTGGGAATTGTAAAGAAAGTCTCGAAATTGGCTTCTGGGTTAATCTTTATACCCAACTGTTTAATAAACGTCGATCTGATGATTGATTAAATGAGCTTGTAACCGGTCAAGGGTCCGTGTATAAGATCTTAAAATTGAAGTTTTGGGGAGGGTTTTCGTGCGATAATCATGCTCGGGTTTGGTTGAACATCGTTGAATTACATGTGTAACTGACGAATTTGATTAACACTGGATTAATTGTGCAAAATTTGGTAGTGGTTCACGATTTGTGAATGTAGGTCGATGATTGGGTTCGGTTTAGGCAAATCTTGAATCAAGTTTTATATAATTACATTTTTGGTCCCTAAATAGTTTGAAAAGTCATAAAGTCTAATAAAACTTTTATTTTCAAATCAAAAATCATATTTTAAGTTTATATAAACTTAAGTAACTTTAGATAAAATATGACTTGTGTAATACTTTAAAGTAACTTATATAATTATTACTAAAGGATTAAAATACTATTTTTTATAATTTTGTAATATCTTTAAATAATTTCTTATATAATTTAAACATAACATTTTATTTATAAATATATAAAATCTTGTAAAAATTTATTTATAAAGAGGTACTTGAACATAATTTAGCAAATGTAAAGTATATATTTACTTAATAACACAAATTTTATAAAGTGAATAAAATAATGAATGAAAATTGGAAATTAAGAAATTTTATTGATCGTTTGAAATATATTACGTTATGCTCAATATTAAGTATTATTTAATATGTAATATGAAATGTGTAATTTGATATAATATCGTTATGTAATATGACATATATGTATTTAAATCTTGCATACTCTCTCCATCTCACCCTATATATGCATATAAGTATATATGTTCAACGTGTTATTACTTAAGAAAGATTAATATATCCAAGAGTCGCATCATGAGAATCATCTTCGTTTTGGTACTCATTCTTACTGCAAACGTATTGGGTTCTTTAGGTATTGCTTTAATTTATTTGCAAAACTTTTTCTTCAAAATAATAATAGTTCTTTAATTTTATTATTCTAATAAAATAATATGTTATCTAAATAAACTGATAAAAATATACTACTTGATATTTGTGTAAATACAAGGCAATGACATACCAAGTGAAGTAAATAAAACTTGCAAGAAGAGTTTCCAGATGTTTTGCGTCCCTGGATCGGGAATGTGTGATAAAAAATGCAACGAGTGGATGCCAGGTGCTTATTCATTTTGCTTAGTTTTCTCTGCGTGTTTATGTACCAAAGATAATTGTTGATACTTTATCATAATAAAAGCAGTTTTTTGTTTGATGTTTTCGTTGTTTTATTTTATTTTATTTTATTTTTTTTTTTTTTTTTCACTTGACAATGATAATTTTAGAACCTATAATTTAATTTAAATAAATAGTTGAATTTCGCCACGCTCATGAGATAACTTGGTGTAGAAACCTAAACCCTCTACATATATATAACAAAGTTATGCATCGATTTGGTGTTTAATTAATGGTATAGCAGCTGAAAAAGGAAATAAAAAAAAAATCGTGATATGGCCAAATATGCATGTTGCAACGACACTTTTGAAATTTCAATATGAAAAAGGTTAAATAAAAATTAATATATTTTTTTAGGAATATTGGATTTAAATAATCGCAACTCTTAGTTAATGGTCGTTGTCAGTCTCAACTTAAAAAATCACTGCTGATGGTCCCATCTTTTAACTTATTTTCCCTCAGCGATGTCATACTAACTAAAAGTTAACCTAGTTAGTTTTGATGACGTGGACTAATTATGCGGAAAAAAAGTCAAAGTTTTGCTAATGTGGACTGCTTATGTTGCAAAAAAGTCAATCTTTAATGACGTGGACTACTTATCTGGCAATGTTTTAACGATGTGGACTACGACAACAAAAACTAATCGAGTTAACTTTTAGTTAGTATAAGACCGATCAGAGAAAAATTGGTTAAAATTAAGTTAGGATTGTTGGTAGTGATTTTCTAAGCAGGAACCGGTGGCTGCCAATAGATGATAGTTGAGATTATTTAAATTTAAATATTCCTTTTTTAAATCCATTTTGAAGAAAATACCTCACTCCGTAATAAGATAAAAAAATGTCTTTATACACGAAAAGAAACAAACCAAAAAAAATTATAAAGGCTTCGACTTATGCCTTCGTGGCCTAAAAAAGGGCCAATAATACGGTTTAGGACAACATCATACGACACATTGGTATATACCATATGGATTATGATATATGTGTGCCTTGGCTTTTCTTCATGATATGACTCCAAGTTTCGATTTCAGTAGTGTCAATAATAAGGACACCCCTAATCCCCTAAAGCCCAACATGCCATTGGCAAATGTCCTTTTTTTGGTAAAACTGTCCAAGACAAGGAAATACACTTTGATATAGCCATTATACAAAAATCTGTGTTTTGAGCGTCTATGAACACCACTTGCTCAAGATTTTTCATCTTGCTATTCCTATAGATGGGTCAGGCCAACAAATTTCGATGGTAGAGTATCGTACCATCCTTAAATCTCGCCTCACGGTCCACCTATTTTCCAGTTGATGCGATATACCCTATTTATTGCAAGGCGGGTTTTCACTCTTCGGGGAGCATGCAATACATTGTAAAGCATTTCTAGTGTTAAGTATATACAAATTTTTGATAAGGGCATTCCTTTTACATATTGCGATGTGCCTTAACGACCAACACGTCTTTAATGATACTTTTGGTTTCCTTGTGCCTAAGACTGCACTGGGTCGAGTCCAATGGATCATACATGCATGGTCATGTTATGACATCAAGATCTATGAATATAGTTTCTTTAAAAGACTTAACTTTGTTATTTAAAAGATTTTGATGTAGTTTGTTGGTTAGGTTTTATTTCAATGTATTAAATAAAATTCAAGTGGGGTTTTTAAAATTAATAAAAAAAAGCAGTTGTAAGAAAAATACTTTTAACAGTAAATCGATTCGATTGCAAATTCTGTAAAAAGGATTAAAAGTAAAAAGATTTCATTCCTTATGTTCATATCCATCCTCGATTATGATATGATACATATAGCTAGCTATTGGTTTACACGTAAAAAAGTATTGTTTTCAGACCCCTCTCTCTATATATGGGATGGTTCAATAGAAAACTCATTTTATTAAGAACTCGAAAACTCTTAATTAAATGCACAAAAAAATAATAACTAAAAAAAATCATAACTCAAAATTTAAGTAAAAAAAATAGAAAATTAGTTTGGTGCTTCTCTTTCTCACATCATCCCCGTTTAGAAAAAAAAAACCACTAAAAAACAATACTGCATATGTGTACTATAACCCAAAAATCTAAACCCCCTACCCCTAATTCCACCCTACCCACCCATCCCCACGCTCACCCAAACACTTAAATTGCTTACCCAAAACCTAAATTACCTGTCCACCACCACCCAAAAAATCTAAATCCACCTTACCAACCGCCTACCAAAAAACCTAACACCCACCCACGACAACCAAAAACCTAAACCCACCCTACTCGCCCCCATAACCTTACAAGCTAAACCCAAACAAACTAACCTTAAAAACTAAACTAAACCCTAAAGCTTAACTGGACATTTACTACACTGGTACATTAGAATGTACATTTTTTATTATTATAATTTTTTTTTTCTGAACGAGGTTGAGGTGGGAAAGAGAAACTTCAAACCAATTTTTTAGTTTTTGACTTAAATTTTGATTTATGATTTTTTTTTTGTATTTTTTTTAATTTAAGTAGGAATTTCCGAGTTCTTTCCCTAACTATAAGTTTTCTACTGAACCTTCCTGTATATATATACACACATCATCCTGAAATACATGACCTATAACTACGATTAAACCAAAAAATTTTGCACTAAACATTTCTAAATCCCAAAGTAATGCTTTTATACTAGTACTATGTTTGAACTTAATACTTAGTTTTTTTTATTATCTTTAGGAAAATAAAAATAGTTGTTGGAATGTGATAACGTTATGAAATTTATTTTGCTTTCTCACAAGGAGTTAAATAACACTTAATCATATCATATTGACTAATTACACTATACTAGTAGGAAACTCGCGCGATGAGGCGGGAGCGACACTTTGCTTGGTATCTATTTTAGGTGAAATCAAACTGTATTAGTTTCAATTTCGATTTGGGTCAGTTTACCGATTTTGATTCCCAAACTGTTTTTTTTAATCTCTGCTTTTGTCCCTGTAATAATCCCAAAACAGGCCTACATTGTGGACTTGTTATTGTTTAAGCCTAGATATAACATTCCTCTAAGCATCAGTCGTCTATTTCATGTTGGCCTTTGCTCCCTAGAATTGCAGCAATCACATGTAAACTGCAATGTCACTTGGGAACTTAAATTTTCATTTTGGCCCAAACCATTATTTAAAGGGATATCATACCTCCAGCATAAGAATACAAAGTCGTAACTTTGCTGAACATGTCGTTAAAAATCTCTTAGATGGTTCAACTACCATAACACCCAAGTTCAGCCTCTTAGAAGGCTTTAAGTTGCTGCAAAATTTTCAATATTTGAACAAATCATCAATAATCCCACAAATGTATGAGCATCAGGGGACACCATTGCAGTAATAAATAATAATTAAAAATCCTCAACAAATTTAAGCTACACCATAATGCAAACAATCAAGATCATAAAATGGTAATTTTGCAACATCGACTCTTGCAACACTGCTTCATGCACTTTCTTCATAGAGATTAAGCTTACAAAATGTTGGATTAAAATCATGAACTCTTGAATGTGTTTGGAAACCAAAAACCATATAAGATAATTTTTGGTTCTTAAGCATAGAATGTAGTTTTGTTTGTTCAGCAATGGCCATTTCTAATCTTTGCGACCAATCAACACAGAATGACAACACAGTAAACATTTTATTAGTTCTAGATAAAAATGATAAAACTTAATAATAGATTATATTGTTTCATAAACATCCAAAAACAATGCAAATAACTTTCAAGTTTTTTTTTTTTGAACGGCATCTCGTTTAGGGCTATACATGAGCATAGTCCGGCCGACGTGGGATTCGAACCGGACACTCCAGGTTAGGAAACAGGCTCAGCCTGAAAACCTCCCACCTCACCTGCAGCCAGTGGGAATCAAATTCAGTTTACGAAATACAATTTCCATTCTTTCTCTGTGTCCCGTCCGATGTGAATAAACACGCCACAGTTTGCAACACCATGTTGAAGATCAGACAAACTGCCGAATGTATTTTAACATTTTCTCGCTTATGCGAAACATGATGCACCTATAGAAAGTTGTTGATGTCAACAGTTTCATGGCGCATCGTAATACCTCAGCTTGGTGCGATCTTTGTATATAGCAGCGTGTTCTTTGTGCCTCAGACCTAAACCTGCTACACTTCTAGCTAGTCAGGATTGGCTCATTGACTGGAGTGTAAGCATCACGTGTGAAACATTCATTTTATTAGATCTAATTAGAAAGCTGCAATTTTTACACAGTATTAGTTATTTTGGTCTGAAACCTAAACCAAAATGAGCACTTTTAAAAATCCATTTTGACCCGTTACAAGATTGGTGTGAACCCATTCCGACCCAAACCTGCTACAACCCGTTACGCCGACTAACAACCCGAACTCGTTTTGAGCCATATCAAAAGGACTAATTTTTACAACAGTCCCTTTTGTTTTGACATGTATGCAGTTTGGTCGGAACCCGCGATGACCCTTTACCCTGATCGTACGTATGAACCTATTTTGACTCGATGCAAAAAGACCAGTTTTTACATAGTCCGTTTTGACCGGTACATAGTTTGGTTGGAACCCATTCAGACCCTGACTCGCGACGACCTATTACCCTCTGCCAACCCGAGCCACACGTGTATAACTTCAATATTAATTAATTGTGTCAAATTCAGACCCAACGAAATTGACTATTTTCTAGTGTTTTAAATTGTATCTTGGTCGAAACTCATTTTGACTTGTACCCATTTAGGCAAAACACATTTTTACACAAACCTTGCATGACTGGTTACCCTGCCCATCCTGCGAGTTTTACCATTTATGAACATTTATAAATGTACCAATATATTGTTGACCCTTCTGAACGAAACCTTGAATCTGACTTGATGGCTGTTTAATTCATCAATCTACAATTATAGCCGAAAAAATCATAACTAAATCCAAACAATTAGCGCCTAAAATTACAAGTAAAACTGTACAGTTTACTTATTATTAATTAACTCCGTTATCTTCCCAGGGACTTATCATGTGCCAGACGCCCAGACCCATTGTAGTTCCACTTTGGGGGCTTCTTTGAATCATCCACTAGACCTGCTAGAGTCTAAACTGCTAAAAAACAAATAAGTATAATAAGTTGAGTTAAAAATCAATAAAAGATTCTAATAAATCACAAATTACTCTTGCTTTGCTTCTAAGATCCATGCCCGATCCACGGACCATGTTTAGAAATTAACCATTTATAATTAGCAACAAACAATTAACAAATAGATGTTCAACATAACTGAACATGTCAAACATGCCATATGCTTTCATGATATTTACATTTAAGCCACTTTCAGTTTTCACAGAAATAAAAGATCCAAGATCTGGCCTCAAAAGTCAAAATAAATTACCTTCATTGCATGACATTATCGGACAAATGCAGGGTGAACTTTTTCTTTAAGATAATCAACCTTTTGAGCAAAATACCACTCAGGAGCACGCGACATTATACATTACGTGTCACATGATCTATTTCATAAGTTTAAGGTTGAAACAACATGAAATGTTTCATTAAATAAAAAAAAGGAATATAAAATTGGTCAATTTTTATTTTTCTAGGCTAGAGGCAAACAAAGAATATGATCATCTGAGGCATCGACAACAAGATTGGAACTGAATTATAGGATCAGTCAAGTTCCATCAATAGAAAACATAAGATGACAATTTCAACCCATTTACTTATCAATGGGTCTATTGGGTTGTAATGTTGTTTACCATAAGTCAACTTTCAACTCATTTGACTTGTTCTCCTTTTAGCTAAGTTGCATAGCTTGACAAAGTCTATTTAACAACCTCCTATATTGGTTTTTTTTTTCCGAATTAGAATATCAGTGTAACAACAGTTTGTAATCACAACTAATGCAAGAAAACATGTTTGCAGGTTAACCCAGTCTACCCATTCTAATTTGTTTCAACCCGATCTGTTTCCTGCCAATGTATAATAAATCATCCTTCATGAGAGCTAATCCATAAAAAATCTAGTACAAAACATATAATTTATTAAAAGAGGCACAAATAATAATGTCTCCTACTTAAATTCAAAATACTTATAAAAAAATAACCTCTTCGAAAATAGCTGCACAATGATCATTGATAATCCTCGGAACCGAGATAGCCTTAATAGCTAATACCTGATGTAAAACCACAAACAAAACTTAAAATCAAAACCTAATATAAAGCTGATTGAAAGTGATATATGCAAGAAACAGAGACTTCCAAATTTGAATCAAGCAGTTCAAAAGCAATGCATAAATGTCGTTGATATACCGATTAATCATAAATTCGAACAATATGATTATTATCCTCAGGAACAAACTTTTTGTTTGACTGACAATCACAAGAAAATAAGGCGACATAAATAAATGATTATTGTCGATCCATTTTAAACTTAAAGCCCTAGCCAAAATATTTATTTACCATTTACAATATGGAAACTTCAACCAACGCCTGTTGATAGTAAGCGAATTGATTTTTAATAACTTTAACAACAACAAAATGATCAAGTTCTGCAACCCATCATTTAGCAACTTGCCTAAACGCCCGCTGCCCAAGCATATCTTTTAAATTATATCCAAAATAATCCAGAAAATAGGGGAAAATTGTTAGATATATATTTAATCAAAAAAGTGAAACAGAGTAAAAGTACCAACCTTCTGTGTGTTTCCGGATTAACCAGGGGGCAATACAAACCTTAGAAAGGCGGATTGAGAACCCTAGATTTCAAAAACCAAGATTAAATGCAAACTTGAGTAACTTAAAAAAAGGATTATAATTTTGTTTTAGATTATTATTTTTTAATATGTGAATTGAGAGATAGAATACCAGTACAACACAAAACTCTTTTCTTCGGCATTCTCTTATTGATAGTTTTAGTTGTGAAATTAGATTTGCAGAGATAAGAGAGATATGTTGGATCTCAGTTTGACAGACTCTTGTAAACTAGTAATGAATTATAGCATGCAGCGGAATGTAATGCAAGTTTGACAAGAATATTAGTTCTTAATTTTAGAGTATAGACTCCCCCTCAAATCGAACCTAAGGTGTTTTTGCAATAATATGAAAAGTAATGAAGATGATTTAAAACATCAATATAATTTCAAAAGCTTTTCATACAATGTATTTTACAATTGAATAGCACTTAATGCTTCTTACAAATCTGCAAAAAAGGTCACGCTCATAGTGGTTGTAAGCCCACTACTTATACATGAAATACAGATCAAAAAGTACATACATAAAATACTAAAATACTGTTCCACTAACAAATACTGAATATAATACTAAACTACTGAAGGTCTTTGTCGGATCAGTAGTTTATAGCAAAACTACTGATGAGTATGCAGGAACTACTGAAGAGTTAAACATCAGTAGTTTATCATCAGTAGTTGTTTCATCAGTTGTTGTCTTCATCGGAAGTTGTCCTTCTTCAACAGAAGTTGTTTCTTCATCAGAAGTTACCCTTCAGCCAGTTGTTCATCAGAAGTTATATATATCAGAAGTTGATCTTCAGTTCTTCAGAACTTTGTCTTCAGTACTTTCGTCCACCTTGTTTGCTCTTCAGTACTTTGCTTCTTTATTCTTTAGTACTTTGTTAGTCAGCAGTTTATTATACAAAAACAAACTAAAGAAGATATTAGAGTAAGGTTTTAAATGCTTATCAATCCTCTTTGACCCAACAAGATAGAATGGGATGTGGATAGTTTGAATTTGAAGAGTTGTTGTCGATCTTGCTCTAACTCGTCTCATATCTTGCTCCTCTCCCACATATTCATGCTTTATAATAGGATTGTATAACCACCTCTTGTAGACTTGCTTCTAGAAGCATCTTTATAGTTTAGGTTGTTTCACCCTAACTAAAAGATATATTTGCCCTTAAAAAATCTTTATTATGTGCATTTAGTGTTGTACCTTAAGCAATTATATTTGTATTGTTTAAAATTTAAGAAGTCCCTGCTTCATGCATTATAATATAGTATAGATATACTAAACAATATAATATTGCTATAAAAAGTAACAAAATTTTGTTTTACGAAATCATATTTTTTTTTAATCTTAAATTATGAGTTTATGTATAAATATAACTTTATTTATTGTATCTCACGTTCCTTTATAGATTTGTGTATGTTCATCTTGTATCTCACGTTCCTTTATAGATTTGTGTATGTTCATCTTTAATTGTAAACTAGTGAAAGAAGTATGATACAAATTCTCATGTTCATGCCTTTTAAATACATGCACTACTCGTCATCAACACTACTAAAAATAAGCATAATTAAACTATAATAATATCTATTATCTATTATCTATTATTATTAATATATATAAAAGAATTGATAGTTGCTGACGTGGCGTGCAATGGTAGCTTCAACCTCTCCATAAAACTGCCACGTGGCATCCTAATCGAAAGATTTTAGTGTTTTTTAATTATTTTGTTTTTTATTAAAAAAAATGAGAAAACCTCCAAACCCTAATTAGCCTACCCCTTCCAGTTGATTATCCCTCTACATTCACATCACAAAACCTTTGTTCTTTGTTCGAAGACAACCATCAAACACCAAACTCGACCGTATGAATGCACAGAAAAAACATAGACTACGACCTTCCGACAACTTCCGATTCTTCTTCCTTCCAGGCATCTTCTTCTTCTACACGGTCATCCGCTTCTTATTTCGATTTTTTATTTTATTTTACAGAATGCGATCTTACTTCAGGTACATGGTAAAATTTTTTGACACATCATTAAACATTGCATACTGATTAATCCGTTAATTACTTTTTATTAACATCGTAAGCTTCAAATACTAACATGACTATCAAATTGGCTAACTTATCTTACACGAGTTGATTTTAAGGTTTTTGTCACAAATCAACTGTAACTCAAGCCAAAGCATTTGTTATTTGTTATAGAAATTTTTCTTGTGAATAATTGGTACGTAATTTGATAACAATATATTAAAACGTTTAGAATGGAAGAGATTTGAATATATTTATATATATATATATATGTATGTAGCTGAGATGATAACGGTGTACGTGGCGAAGACTCCGTAGCTGGTAACCGAAGCATGATACCGGTTAATGCAAGGCCACGGTTTAGTTATCATGTCATGGCCTTGAGTTTCATCGAGCAGAGAGAGAGAAAGCTAGAGGGATATGAATATATAATATATATTTGTGTATTAGTGTATATTTTGCTTGATTCTTACGCTCTCTGATTTCGTTGTGTTTAAATATCAGGATTTGTAGTTCATTTTCTCTGCCTTAACTTTACAGATCAATTTAGGTTTGTTATTATCTAACTAGCATATTGTTTTTGAAGTTGTATATGTACTTTAGTAGTTTAGTTTCTACACGTACATTACTTCGTAGTTAGTGTTTTCGTAGTTTATGTGTGTGTGTGAGATAGAGGAGAGTTTACATCGCCATAGCTATCGATTTCTACGCATATTGTTTACAGATCAATTTAGGTTTGTAGATTTGCTTCTGTTTTTTCTGTTTGAATTGTTTCTTTTCTGGTACTATTTTAGTATTGTTTTTTTTTATAGTTTCGTGGGATCTTTAACATTTTTAGGAAGTGGTGTCGAGCGACGATAGTGGTGTCTTCGGACGTTGAAGGTAAAACCCAAAGAGGCTTGGAGGTTTTGGTTTATGGTGTTGTGGTTGTGGTTGGGGAATGGCGTTTAGTTGTGGTTATGTTTATGGCTTTGGTTTTGGTTACTTGCAGATCACTATCGGTGTTCTCTCTCTGGTATCCAAGAAAGTTATCCCTTGTGGCATAGGCTTAGCTAGAAGAGATGGTGAGGTCTTTTTTTCTTGCATAATTGAGAGATGTCACGTTCATTGTTCCGGACTTACAAGTATGTTTTAATTTATTAATATTTTATTTTACTACATAGAAAGGTAATGGTTAAAGTGTTTTGAAGATTAACATGTTACAACGAGTCACGCTTTAATTGATTAATTAGTTAGCGTTTGGTAACGAAACGAAGCGAGAATGTTGACGAATCGCAACATTTGCTTCAAGGTTGCTTCAAGGTTCAGGTCAGTGAACGCAAATGGGAATTAATGATCTGTATGACTGAGTTTACGATTGATATGTTTTCTATTATGTATTTTTTTAGCTTTTATGACATGTATTAATATTAGAGTTATACATTCTTTTAGGTTATGTATTGAATATTGATATTAGAATTCTATAATTTTTAGCATTTATGATAGGCGTTAATATTAGAGTTATAAATTCTTTTATGTTAGGTATCAATATTTGTATTGTGAGACTCGGTACATAGATGTGATAAGTTTTTTAGTGGTTACAACTTCCAACTTAAGTGATTGTTTAGTTGATTAGGTTAAGAATTATAGGAGTCATTAGAATGTGAGAGATTAGAGAGATGTGATGAGTTTTTGACTCTAATGAGTAATGAGAGATTAGGGAGATGTGATTAGTTTTTTAATAGTTGGAGCTTACATAAGTGATTTTTTAGCTGGTTGGTGATTAGGTTTTAGGTTAGGGAATATGAGTTATTACTGATTAGAATACTATGGACATGCAGTGATTGAGAGATTTTGTGGTTAGTTAACTTGAGCCATTTGCAATAGGTTATCACGTCATATTAGATTTTTCAACCCCGGGACCCTCCCGGGGTAATCAGCTAGTACCTTCATATTTGAACAGTAACCGATGGCATATATTGTAATTTCATTTCTTTTTAATGATGAGTTTGTATCTCTTTATCTTCTCTTTCACTCTCTCTGTCTAAGAACCCACCGATTCAATCTCATCTTCTCTCTCTGTCAAAGGAACATCACCGCCTCTCTGTTTATCTGTTCTGAATCAAACCCAGATCCACACCGGTCCTCTATTTCTCTGCTCTAGATCATGGCATATTCGTGTAACGCCCGTAAATTCCCGATTTTTTTGAGTTTCGCTTAGTAAAAGTTGTGTTTACCTTAAAAACCTTATTTTGGTTTTCGTTGAGGGGGCTCTTTGGCACTTTCTAAACTCACATGGGATAAACATTGGGACCAAGTTACCAATTGAGGGAAACTAAGAGGCGGTCTTATGTAAATTTTCAAAGACCACAGTACTCTTATATAATACACTCTAACAAACCCTACCTCTCCATAATTTTTCTTCTCCTTCCCTTGGCTGCCGAAGAACCCTACTGCGCTATATTATTATTTTGTTCCCCCTAACCTTCGCCCACAACAAAACCTACGATCCCAACTTGTCCATGGTTGAAGAACCATAATATAGCAAACCCATTTTTGCTTCTTCTCCTCACCAGCTTCAAACAGAGAAACCTTGGCCTTCTTTTCTTTTCTTTCTTCCATCACCTGTGACAAGAAGAAAAGGGAACATTATTTTTCCTACGGCAAGGAGAGCCACTTTCCTACGAGTGTACTTTAGGTTGCGGTAGCGATCCTTCGGTGATTCATAGCGAGGGTAAATAGCCGATCTGTTGGAAATTTTTTAATTAAATATTATATTAAATGTAATATAATGATATTTTAATTATATGGCTAGATGAATGAGAGATCTAAGCTTTAAGTGTGTGGTGGAACTTTAGTGTTGTGGGAATTTGTGCTTGTCCCACATTGGTGGAGATATAAATCATGTGTTGGTTTATATGTAGAATTTGGAGAGGAATGTATTCCTATACAACAGGACACACCCAGTGGCAGCCAGGAGGGTGCGAAGCACCGACGCGCCCGCGTCGCGCACGGGCACGGGCTCGGGCTCGGGCTCGGGACCGGGACGAGGGCGATGGGCGTAATGTGGCGTTTTGATGGCGCACGCTCGCATCGCCGCGAGCCGCTTGAGAGCCGCCTTTATGTTTTTAACCAAGCTTGGACTGGTGTGGCTCGAGCCCATGGCTCAGGTTGGTGAACTGGTGTGGTCAAGTCTGTTCAGATTCTTAACCTGTCAAGCATTAATTAAGTCTAGTGATTAATTACAAGACTTAAATTGTGATTAAGTGTAGTGATTAATTACAATTGAATTCGGCATTGAATATGAACTCTTGGCATGCTTCTGTTATCTTGATAAATACAGAGTTGTGAGCTCTGTTGAGATACACAGAAAATTCTCTCATGTTCTCGAACCACCATGCCTTTCAGAAATTTTTCCTAACTTTTCAGACTTGCAGGCTCTTGTTTCAGGTACTATTTCAGGTGCTTGGGTAACTCCGGCAGTGCAATCTGCTTAGGCTGTTGTACCCTGGGAAACAGACGGGTTCACCTGGGTGGCCCGCAATCTGTTTTAAGGGAAGCGTGTTTTACACGTGCCTCAGTCACCTCGAGTTTCCTTTTGCTTTCGTACTTTGTTTCATTTTGTAATTTTACTTTCTGTTAGTGTATTCTGTTTATTTCTTTTATTGTATTGTAATCCGAATTTTGTTAATAAATTTTGAATTTCTTTATTTTTGTGAACGGTGTTCCTACAAGCTTAAAACAGATTTTTAAAACTCCGTTCATACTTTGTTTTTAAATTTTCGGATTCAATATATTGTCTCTTTAACTCTTTGTGAGTTTGCTTTGGTTTTTTGTAACCAAACAGTTTGGTTTTTTGTAAACCGAATTTGGTGTGAATTTTTTCTGAACACTGATTATTGTTCTTTTGTTTCAGAAATGGCTACGAATGTTACTGCTTCATCAACAACCATTGGATCAACATCCACCACTATGGGGCCATAGTTGGCACCCAGGCAGCCCAGGCGGTTGCAAACCATGCTGAGAAACCAGAGAAGTTCTCTGGTTTGAACTTTAAAAGATGGCAGCAAAAGATGTTGTTTTACTTGACAACTCTGAATCTTGCGAGATTCTTGACTGAGTCCCCCCCTCAACTTGTGTGAAGGGAACTCTGACGTTCAATCTGTGAGCGCACTTGATGCTTGGAAGCATTCTGAGTACCTATGCAAAAACTATGTGTTGAATGGACTTGCTGATCCATTGTATAATGTGTACTGCAAGAT
The DNA here is from genome assembly GCA_030844895.1 of Ambrosia x helenae. Taxonomy (NCBI): domain Eukaryota; kingdom Viridiplantae; phylum Streptophyta; class Magnoliopsida; order Asterales; family Asteraceae; genus Ambrosia; species Ambrosia x helenae. Next base: position 67,054 of record JAUTDX010001199.1, read on the forward strand.
ACCAACTGCCAAAGAACTTTGGGAATCTTTGGAGCGCAAGTACAAAACTGAAGATGCTGGTACTAAAAAGTTTGTTGTGGCTCGGTTTTTGGACTATAAAATGGTGGATTCCAAAACTGTTATTAGCCAAGTCAAGAATTGCAAGTGATCCTTAGTGATATTCTGTCTGAAGGAATGAATCTTAGTGAAAACATTCCAAGTGGCTGCAATGGTTGAGAAACTTCCTCCAAGTTGGACGGATTTCAAGAATTACCTTAAGCATAAGCGAAAGGAAATGACCATTGAAGACCTTGTGGTTCGCTTGCGTATCGAGGAAGATAACAGAGTGTCTCTAAAAGGAACTCAAGTTGAAGGTACTGCAAAAGCTAACATTGTTGAGCATGGTCAGTCTTCAAGGGGGAATAAGAGCAACAAAGGCCATAAATTTGGTGAAAATTCAAAGGGTAAGGGTCGAGACTTGGGCCTAAGAAAGGTGGTGTGAGAAAGAAGGTTAGTTCCTTCAAAGGAAATGTTACAACTGTAATGAAGCTGGTCACAAAGCTGATCAATGTAAAGCCCAAACGTGACAAGGCGCTTATGGTTGTTGATGATGATATGCCTTTAGTGGCCATGATTTCAGACCTCACTGCCATGATGGAGGAGGTTAATTTGGTGTCTAACAACCCAAAGGGTGGTGGGTGGACACTGGGGCTACTCGCCATGTTTGCCCAGACAAGACCCTCTTTAGTACGTTTAGAGAGATGGTGGGAGATGAAAAGTGTGTACATGGGGAATGCTGCTACAGCAGATATCAAGGGTGAAGGTGATGTGATCTTGAAGTGGACTTCTGGAAAAGAGCTCACTTTAAGCAATGTGCTTTATGTTCCCGACTTGCGTAAGAGTCTTGTGTCGGGTTGGTTGCTTAATAAGTTTGGTTTTCGTCTACTCTTTGAGAGTGACAAGTTTGTTTTAAGTAAGCGTGGTATGTTTGTTGGTAAGGGCTATGCCCAGAATGGTATGTTCAAACTCAATGTAATGGCTGTTACTAAGAACATGAATAAGAATGCTACTACTTCTGCTTACTTGGTTGAGTCTCCTAATGTTTGGCATGGTCGTCTTGGTCATGTTAATTTTAATTCGATGCGTCGTTTGATTAAATTAGATTACATACCAACTTTTGCCATAGACTCAAAATCAAAATGTAAAACATGTGTTGAAGCCAAACAAACAAGATCATCATTTAAATCAGTTAATCGAATAACTGAGCCCCTTGACTTGATTCACACTGATGTGTGTGATTTGAAATCAATTCCCACTAGAGGTGGCAATAAGTATTTTATTACTTTTATTGACGACAGTACGCGGTATTGTTATGTGTATTTACTTAAGAGTAAAGATGAAGCAATTGAAAAGTTTATCTTGTATAAAGCTGAAGTTGAAAACCAACTTAATAAGAAATAAAGCGTGTGAGAAGTGATAGGGGAGGTGAATATGTTTCGCCATTGGGGATGAATGTGCCAAAAGTGGCATAATACACGAGTGTTACCCACCCTTTACACCCCAATCAAATGGCATTGCAGAACGAAAGAATCGTACACTAAAGGAAATGATGAATGCCATGTTGATAAGTTCTGGGATGAGCCAGGACATGTGGGGGGAGGCCATTTTGTCGGCCAATTTTTTTGTTGAATAAAGTTCCTTTCAAGAATAAGGATGTAACACCATATGAGTTATGGTGGGGGACAGAAATCATCCTACAAATACTTGAAAGTGTGGGGGTGCCTGGCCAAGGTAATTGTTACACCTCCAAAGGCTCTTAGAATTGGGCCTAAAACTGTTGATTGCATATTTATTGGATATGCCCAAAATGGGACTTCACATCGTTTTCTTGTGCATGAGTCCAAAAAATCCTGATGTTCATAAGAACTCCATAATAGAAACAAGGCCAGGAAATGCAACTTATTTTGAAGAGGAGTTCCCAATGTTAGAACAAAACTCATGCGAGTTCATCAACAGCGGTTGATAAGGTTGTTCAAAATAAAAGACCCATGAACGATCAGAGGATGAAGAGGTTGAGCAAGAAGAAGCCAAAAGGCAAAGGATTGAAAAATCCTTTGGGCTGATTTTCTTTACCTACATGGTTGAGAGTGAGCCTCAAACCTATCGAGAAGCAGTCACCTCTTAAGATGGACCTCAATGGAAAGAAGCCATTAAAAGTGAGATTGATTCTATTTTGCAGAATCACACTTGGGAGTTAGTTGATCTTCCACCAGGGTGCAAGCCACTTGGATATCGATGGATATTCAAGAAAAGATGAAAGCGATGGCTCTGTTGACAAATATAAGGCAAGGCTCGTAATCAAAGGGTATAGACAAAAGGAAGGTCTTGACTACTTTGACACGTACTCGCCTGTGACTAGAATAACCTCTATAAGATTGGTGCTTGCATTGCAGCTTTGAGAGAATTTGGAAATACATCAAATGGATGTAAAAACTGCATTTCTAAATGGGGAGTTAGAAGAAGAGATTTACATGGAGCAACCTGAGGGTTTCTCTGCTCCTGGGCCAAGAAGGCAAAGTATGTAAACTCGTCAAGTCACGTATGGCTTAAAGCAGGCTCCAAAACAATGGCATCAAAAGTTTGACCAGGTTATGCTTAACAGTGGTTTCAAAATAAATGAATGTGACAAGTGTGTCTATGTGAAGGACACTTCCATAAGGTTATGTATCTTATGTCTTTATGTGGATGATATGCTTATCATTGGGAGTGATGACAAGATGATCAGATCTACTAAATATATGTTGAAAGCGAGATTTGACATGAAAGACATGGGTCTAGCTGATGTAATTCTTGGATGTGAAGATTATTAGAACCCAAAACTGGTCTTGTGTTAAGTCAATCTCATTATGTGGATAAGATCCTTGAGAAGTTCAATTCGGAGGACACAAGGTGTGGCTCAAACTCCGATTGATACTCTCAACATTTGTCAAAGAATAGAGGAGAGGGTGTTGCTCAATTGGAGTATTCAAGGATCCATTGGCTGGTTTGATGTATCTCATGTCATGTACCAGGCCAGACTTAGCATATGCGCTGTGAGCAGGCTAAGTAGATATACTAGTAATCCCAGTGCTGAACATTGGAAGAGCATGACAAGATTGTTAAGGTATTTGAGATACAAAGGAATTATGGACTGCATTATGGCCAAGATCCAGCTGTTGTGGAAGGATACAGTGATGCCAACTGGATATCCGATATGAGAGATTCTAAAATCCACAAGTGGTTATGTGTTTACCTTGGAGGAGCAGCTATAGCTTGGAAATCTTCCAAGCAAACTCTTATAGCTAGGTCCACGATGGAATCTGAATTTATTGCTTTAGATAAAGCTGGAGAAGAGGCAGAGTGGATACGTCAGTTTTTGGAATATATTCCAAGATGGCCTAAGCCTGTTACGGCTATTTGCATACATTGTGATTGCCAGTCGGCAATTGGTAGAGCTCAAAGTGCAATGATATTAATGGCAAATCGAGGCACATACGACGTAGGCATAATACGATACGACAACTGCTCTCAACAGGGGTTATCACTATTGACTATGTGAAGTCATCAAAGGATAACATTGCGGATCCGCTTACAAAAGGCTTAGCAGAGAGGCAGTGCAAAAGTCGTCGAAAGGAATGGGACTAAAGCCCTTGGAGTAAGTTTGTACAACGGAAAACCTATCCTAGAAGATTGGAGATCCCATGATCTAGGCTCAATAGGACCACCTAACTGTACGAATTAAGATCACTGTGGGGGGAGTACCCAAAACACAAAGGGGGTTGCATTCTTCCTAGTCCATCCTTTAAATAAATCAGTGATGTCAAAGGAGGTTAAGCATACGGCTTTTAATGATTTTTGGTAAATCACCTATGTTAGAGAGAAGTGGGTCGCTTCAAATGGAATTGTGGGGGGCGCAATTCCTAGAGCTCTCGCAGAGAACCAGGATAGTGCTCCATGACCATAAACGGACACGACAATGAGGGGTTAACCAGACCAGTAGAGTAATGTGTGATGTGTAATAACGTCTACGTAAAAAGGGGTTGGTTCAAGGACATCGCGTCTACTAACCGCTAGGAGGACAAAGTAACATCACAAAGGAGGGTTCAAAGGGAATACCTACCTATCCTGCATTGCTTAACCGTGAAATTTTATTGTGACACTTGAGTGTGTGGGTCGATCTCCATTCATGTGGGGGATTGTTGGAAATTTTTTTAATTAAATATTATATTAATTGTAATATAATGATATTTAATTATAAAGTAGATGAATGAGAGATCTAAGCTTTAATGTGTGTGGTGGAACTTTAGTGTTGTGGGAATTTGTGCTTGTCCCACATTGGTGGAGATATAAATCATGTGTTGGTTTATATGTAGAATTCTGGAGAGGAATGTATTCCTATACAACAGGACACACACCTGTGTGGCAGCCAGGAGGGTGCGAAGCACCGAGAGCCCCGCGGGCCCGCGCCCGGGCACGAGCTCGGGCTCGGGACCGGGACGAGGGCGATGGCGTAATGTGGCGTTTTGATGGCGCACTTTGCACTTCGCACGCTCGCATCGCCGCGAGCCGCTTGAGAGCCGCCTTTATGTTTTTAACCAAGCTTGGACTGGTGTGGCTCGAGCCCATGGCTCAGGTTTGGTGAACTGGT
>JAUTDX010001200.1:0-78232 GCA_030844895.1 Ambrosia x helenae
CCAAATTTTCAATGTTTGACGCTTGTGATTGTCTTGCTTAATTGCAGCTAGTTTACTGGATGGTATTGCAAATACTGGAATGATTGAGATCGGTGATCTTAAGCTTGCAACATATTTATCTGAAAAGAAATATACCGGAAATCCTTTCTTTCGAAATGGTTGGTAACTTCATTATTACAACACTCTAAATAGTTACTTTTTAGCGATTTTTGCTTCCGACGAGTTGTTGCATGGTCATTTGATTGTGATACAGGTCTTCCTTCACTTGTGGCTTTTCCCCCTGGTTGTAAAATTCAGATTGCATTGTTAGGTGAGTTTTCATACCCTTCGGTCCTTCTCATGAAAAAAAAATTATAACAATATTATTATAATATTATTTACGCAAAGTAATCCAATTGTTTTTTTTATTATACTATTGATCTTTGTCTTAGGTACACTGGGCAGTTGTCTGTTGACGCTGTTACTGATTGGTTTGCAACAAACGTCCTAAGCTTGCCTCGTATTTTTACTACTCTATTGAGTCTTTGGTAATTCTACTTGAATAAAAATCCTTCTTATTTTTATTATATAATGCTTTTAAATATTATTCTTGCCAGTGAGGCAAAATAACGTCGTTTTAATCACAGGACAAACTTTTCTCGGTAAAGGCAGTCGACACAGGTAAATATTGCCTGTGTCTCCTTCCTCACATTTTAAAAATTAATTTTTTCTTTGCTCTTCAGATTTTTGTGGTTTTTGTTTCTATTATTTTACTTACGTTCGTTGAATATTCCTGTTAGTAATTTCTATGTAACTATATCATTACGTAACTTTATATCTTTGATGTGATAGGTCAAAGTCATTTTCGTTTCAAAAACAGGACAGCGAGCCACTCCATTCGTGCGTCACGTGGCTAAAAGTTATTGGTCTTACGCCTCATTCGCATTCACAGTTTGGAGAGAAGAGGAATCCGTTTTTTGGTCAAATACGTAATTTTCTTGTTTGGAACAAACTAGTTTTCGTCTTGCTCTTTATAAGTTTTCTTCCAATAAGTTTGAAATATTTGTCTTTGAAACAGGTTTGGGGTGGAAGAAGCTCCTGCAACGTTATTCTGAGAGATCCTGGTGTCAAACCAGTAGTTTACCATGGCATGCCATTCTCTTCGTTTTATTTTATTTTTGTATTTTTTTCTATATTCCTCATGGTTGGTAAAGTATAATTTTTCTCTTACGGATTTGCAGGATTAATGAACAACTTGAGACTTATTGATATCATGGAACAAAATAAACATCAAGGTAACGACACAACGGTTGTGCTTTTACACATTTTAGGGAAAATATTATGATTTCTTTTTAATATCCCATTTTTTTTTTTGCATTTCAGTTCTTCCCCAATTAAGAAGTATTACATCAATGGAGTTAGGTTGTGATCCAAAGGGCTACTCACGTGCTGGTAACGACACTACTGTTTGGTATTGTGCTGTTGTTGTCGGCAGGCAGAGTGCAGAACTACATAAAATGCGTGAGGTGACCTCGATCAACCCTAATTGCAAGATACTTTTAACGCAATTAATTCCTTTTAGCTCATAGCTTTATTTATGTATATGATTAAAGACCATGCGTAGCATCCAAGAGATACTATCAAATGAAGGAGATGTAGATCAACTTGATAAGCAAACAGCCACATCAGCAGCAGTTGCATTAAAGGGAAAAAACGGTTAACCTTTGCTTGGGTCGACGGTGAAGTACAAAAGGTAATCAAATCTTTTGTTCTTGTTTGAATTGATCTTGTAGTTTTGTTGTGGTTTATCTCAAACAGGTTAAACAATAATTAAAAAATAGCTAAAAGGGTATGTAATACTAGTCAAACGATTGAAAGTTGCCCAAAAGTTATTTTCAATGCATACAATTTCCTAAACGATAAGCCCCGCTTACGGCTGTGCACATATAATGTATACATGTGTGGCCCTTGGGGAGCAAAAGTAAAGTTGCACCAATTTTAGCTTTATTTTACTAATTTCGTGAAAATAACGTTAAAAATGACGGACGGTTAATCATGCATCATGTGGTGGCATTGATAGCCAAAAGACTAGGGGGTACATGCACCAATCGGGTTTGTCCCGATTGCTAATTATTATGTGCCTTGTGTCTAAGGCCTGATACAAAACCACTATCGAGCCGAGGGTCTTACTGGAAGCAGCCTCTCTATTCTCACGGGGTAGAGGTAAGCACTGGCGCAGCTTAGTTGGGTTGGGTTGGGTTGGGTTGGGTTGGGGAGGGGCGCCCCCCCCCCCCCCGGATTTTCGCGCAAAAGTTCCGATTATATAGTAGCCGTATAGAAAATTTTGAAAATATAGGGTTTCAACCCCCCGAAACTGGTTTTCGACCCCCCGAAACTAGTGACTTTCGAACCCCGGTGACTTCGGGTCAAGCTTCGCCACTGGAGGTAAGGTTGTCTACATCTTACCCACCTCAGACACCCTACCTTAGCTTTTGCTATTGGTGGGATTAACTGAGTATGATGATGATGACAATTTCCTAAACGATCTCATTCAAATATTTAATTTGTTACTGTAATGTACTAACGTAATTGTTTTTGTGTTCACGTTTGACACGTTTTCTTTCGTTTTACAGAGGTTCTGTATGTTTTATGTAAATGTGGAAGACAGCCATGATACATGTGGACCTAGGAGGGATATAACAGACGTGCCTCGATTATTTCTTGTACGCTACAAAAGAAATGATACAGAAGTAAATAGAAAAAATGAGGAAACTTCAATGAACATGTTTGCTTCAATGGCTTCTAGAGATGTCGACCCTACATCTCAGTTAGTGGCACTATACAAAGGTTCAAATGAAATTCCACAGGTTTGATTTTCTATCCATCGTACTTTTAACAAAAAAAAGATTACGTTTTTTTTTTTAATTTCTTTGTGCGTCCATTTAATACAATTTCGTCCAGATAATTCAATGGATCTCAGACACAGTTAGAGATGGTGACTCCAGAGATCTCCTTTTCATGTGAGTATATAATTTCACAAATTACGACGTTTTTTTTAATTTTGATTAAAAAGAGATATTCATACTTAATGCAGCGGACATCAACACCTGAGCTTGTACCTGAAGATGCAGATCCTATATGGTCAAAAGGTAGGGAGCAAATTATCTCCTCAAGTAGGGAATCAAACAGAGGATTGGAACCGTACCACAAAGAATTAATGATCTTACGGGTGATCGAGGCTTGGTCCAATGTTGCTTTTGGGGGCGTTGATGTCATTTGGCTTTATTTATCTGAGGAGAAATCAGTCGATCAAACCCAAAGAATCTGATGATGCAAGCGATCCTAAACCTGAGGTAAACAATGGCACATTAGCCAGCATGGGCTCGGCTGGCTAATAACTTATTGTGAAGTCATTGTAATCTTGATTTATAGGTGGCATAATGTGCGTGTCGGGTAACAGCCAACACCTCATTTGACTCGTTCCTTTTTTTTTTCTTCTTAAATTCTGATAAAATAAGGTATAAGGCGGGTCACTGGGTTGGGCCGAGACTTTGTTCCAACTTTCATTATAAATTACAATATATTATTTTTGATAAATTGAGTTACGAGGCATTATGCATTAAAAATACACCTTGGACTATTTGTGACCCGACCCATTCAACCCATTTTGAGAAGTTCCCTTTTATCTAACTTTTAACTTTTTCTACCCGTCTAACTGATTGGAGATAAAACATGACCCGAATCTACAAATCCATAAGTAAATTGTTCAAAATTACTGCCTCTAAATCATCACGGTGCTTAGTTTTGTAACCGTCTTGTGTCACTGACAGGGTGCTGAGGGTGCTCAACGGTCAAAACTGAGAAGACGACGCCCAAAAAGCCAAACAAACAGAACGTACCTCCATCCATGACCGACATGGAACCACCAAATGCTTTCCAAATGCCATTTACTGATTCTGATTCAGAGTAAAAGCTAGCAGTTTACAGATAACCAATAACAGAAGCTGCTTACAGAAACCACATCAAACCAATTATAGAGATTTTTATTCTCCAGGATGCCTGCGAAACACGCAAATGGTGTCTAGTTAGTAACACAGATCACAAATATGACTATGCTCATCATCATCGTTCTGAATCTTCTCGTTAATTTATCATTTGGTCGCGAACATTTTCCAAGCGTATCGTCCATGTAATCATAACCATGATTTTTTTTCTTTTTTGTTGAACTATAGATCATAGTACATAATGTACTGGATTAAGTTTAGTAGAAATTGTGTTTTAAAGAATTCTATTAATACTAGGGTATAAATTTATTTTTCTAAACTCTGGGGACTGGTATGTAATCTTAAACTAAAATAACAATTTTCCAATGTTGGTCTTTGTAAAAATACTAAAATTAAAAAAAATGCTTTCATTGAGAGTCGAACTCAAGACCTCCCGCTTACTAAACGGGTGCTCTAACCAACTGAGCTATGAAAGCTGTTTGTTAAAGTTACTGTATATTTTTATAGTAGCTTTGCTTCTTTGGTGTGTTCATATACAAACCATGAACATTGAATATTGGTTCCTTTGCTTGATACTTATGTGCTAGTTGTTTTCTAATTATTGATTTGGGTTATACTTACAGGTTAGGATCAAATACACAGTGTAAATAAATTTGTATAGAATTAATGTATAACTATGTCTCATAAATATTCAGCGTGTGAATCACTTACTACTGCCATTTAACGAAACGTCGACATGCACTGTTGTAAGGTAGTAAAACAACTTGTACCGCTCTACCAGCCTTGACTTTCTGTTCGTTCACTCAAAACTTTTTTATATCATGAGGAATGTTTTTGTACAAATGGTTATTATCCTACAAATAGTTCTTAACGTGATAAGTGAAGGAAATGTATTTTTTTTTTTTATCTTTTTTCCAATATTATTAAACATGTACTATAGTACTGAAATCTAAACAAATAAAAAAAATTTGGTGTAGAGTAATTACCTAATTACTGTTATAGAGCAATTAGATAATTACTCTAGTGTAAACTACTGTAATTACTCTAATGATGTAATTACGCTAAAAAAATTTTAAATATCTTTTTGTATTATTCATCTAGAAAACATGTTTAAGCAGATGAAAAAAAAATTTCAAAAAAAATATAAAAAAAATTCTCCCTTCACTTCTCATGGTTAGTGAGTTAAGCCTATTTATATTTAATCTTTACTCTGTATATCATTTCTACAGTAAATGAATTATTTTATTATACAGTAAATCTATTATTTTATTTAGTTATTACTTCGTATTTTGTTACATTCTATTACTATATTATATATTATATATTATATTATAAAATACTATACATTATTTTAAAACATAACACTTTAATAGTCTCTCTATTTTGCTAACGTGCACCGGGATACAATGTTAACGTGGATCACCACTACTTTGTTAACATGCACCGGCGTTAATTTGCTAACATGTACCAGTGCTTTTTTTAGAAAACGTACAATGTGTAAACAACGTCCACAGCGGCAACGCGCGCACTTCTACAGTGTCTTTACTTTCTTCCCAATTTGACCACCAAACTTTGACCACTAACTTTCTTACAAACTTATGTACTTTAATTTCTTCCAATTTGACCACCAAACTTTGACTACCAAACTTTTAGCTTTTAGGATTTCAAACTTTGACCACCAAACTTTTAGCCGCGAGTATTTTTTTGAAGCCCAAGCGAGAATAACAGCCACTTAATACTATCTTTTATGTCCACGAAACCCTCCACGCTACAGAAACTCCCACAGCGATGCGCGATCTTTAACGTCCACCAAACCCTCAACACAACAGGAGCTCCCGTCACAAAACGCGGGGTAATAGAATCCTAATATATATAACTTTTAAGCTAAATTTGTGTTTTGACACTTTTGAGTTAATATTTAAATATTCCAATGGTCAATAATATATTATATTTTTTATTTCAAATCATAAAAGATAGGTGTTTTTTATTTCTAAAATAGAATCAGGAGACTAAACAAATAACTAATGGGATTTCCACGTGAGAACTCAATACATGTATAAAATATAAAGTATAAAGTATAAAATAATATTTACAATAGTATCGACTTAATCAATTAATGTTTGTATCTAGCACATAGAGTTTGCGATTTAAAAGGGATGCTGGCACGTTTATTGCCCATCTACCCACTATCCAAATGTATCTGGTTTTTATAATATTCAAAGGCTATTAATATTACAAAAATAAAGTTGTGAGTTGCAAAGTTAAGTTGCAGTACGATAGCATTTTGTATACGCATAGTAAAAAATATCAATAAATAAATTTGGTAACCGGTTCGTATTGAAACCAAAACCAAAACCATAAATCTGAATACCAGTACTGGTGGACACGGCCATCCCTGAGAATTCAAGTGCCCGGGCCGAACCACAAAATATGTACCTCTTAGTTTTAGATCTTAACGAAAATAAATAACGTGAAGTATATGTTTTAAACGACGATTAAAGTAATATCAAATTGATAAATCAATTCTTTACAATTTATTTTATCCAACAGTACGTTCTCAATAGCTATCATCGCCAATCCGTGAAGTTTTTTTTTTTTTAACTTAAGTGTTTTTAGCCTAGGGAGAGCAAAAAATCGAAACCAACATTAAAATAAGATAATAAAGGATTACTTTTAAGCTATAATTATTGTTAATCTTAAAAAAATAGGATGATACCGCTGTAGGTTTTTTTTTCTTTATACATTGTCATATTCTAATGTCTATAATACCCCTCATCATTTTTTTGTATTTACACTATGTCATCATCTTCCTCAAACAACCCCTTTTATACCCTGTAATACCAACACTATGCACAAATCATTTAAATTTTTCCGATGAATTATATTCCACTGTCCGTCACTGTCGCCGGTCACAATACCCCCTAAAAATTGGACCCGGGCCAGAAGTCCTCCCTGCACCCCTCAAAACCGGCCGTGCTAGTGGATGTTATTTGTGTGGTACTCATTCGGTTCGGTTCAATAAAAAGAATTAGTGCATCCCAAAAAAATTACAATGGTTTAGTTACTAAAAAAAAGTTGTTTCCTGTCACTTAATAAAGTGAAGTCCGTGATATGTCAAAAAAGACAATGACACGTGTTCTACAACAATCAAAATTTATATAAATGAACACCGATCTGGGTTCTAATATTGATACCAATATTTTTAGTCGATATCTCTTTTCTTCGTCACGATACCGGTGCTAACTAGAGCTTACAATACAAAAAAAATAACCAATTTCGATTATAATCCATTTTTAACATAATTCATATTGAAACGTTGAGAGAAAATATAGGCACAACCTTATATTTAGTTTTTTTATATAAAAATTAACGTACCAAAAGTCATTAAAGAAAATTCGTAGTAGTTCAAATTAAATAGCTAAAAGGCGTATATTATACATATGATAAATATAAATAATATAAGTTGAGGTAAAAATTGTAAATTAAAACTAAATAAAAAAATCTAATCTACATTTCTTCAATTCAAACGTATACACATCATTGTTTGTTAAACTTGTTCCACATTTCCACGATGAACATCTATTTATTTTCTTTGTAACGACAATTCAACATTTCTACTTTATGGTTATAATGTACTCCTTCAAACGAGTTGGAAAGCTAATCAAATTTCACTTTGAAAATGGAAAATATATTTAAAGCTAATCAATTTTCACTTTGAAAATGGAAAATATATTTATATTACAACTTATAAGATTCGACTCATGTTATTTCTTAAACTTAATCTTTTCCTTATTTCTTTTAAATTTTTATATATTTATATATATAAAACCCGGCTATTGAGGCGAAGTATATATGGGGTCAAGGGGTGCCCGGCCCCCACCGTTTTTTGGCTCAGTAGCGGTAGCCGGTAGGTTCGCGATTTTCGTATGTAATTTGTATATATATTAGAGTTCGGCCCCTACCGATTCAATTTTACGGCCCCTACTGATTTGATTTCCTGGCCCCCACCACTCTTTTTGAAATTTATATGTATATATATATATATACACGTATTTCGATATAAAACCATTTGAAGAAACGGGTTTATTATAAAACCACTTAAAGGGGCTTTTGTAATATTTAAAAGTTGTTTTCAAATTTTCAAGCATTGAGAGAAATAAGTTTAACTTAAGAGGGGGATTTTGTAAATTTTGATTAAATATTAAAAAAATAAAAAAAAGAAATGGAACAATTTACAAGTTTACACCATACGATTCTTAGAGAAAGAAACAAAAGAAAACAATTGCTATTGTTGTTGAGTCGTCGAGTGTTCTTCAAACTCCATAAAAGGTGATTTTTTTTGTATTTTTTTATTTGGTATTTTGGTTATTAATTTTGCATATTAGATTCAAGTGGTGCATTATTAGTATCAAGTGGTAGTTAAAGGGTAGAATTGTAGTAGTCATAAGATGAGGGACCAATATTTAAGCTATTGATAATTGGTAGTTATAGTTGGTTATAAATGAATAACAACCCTGAAGTTGACAGTTAGGCTTGATTGGGTTTTCCATCCTTCTCTTTCTCTTTGTTTTCTCAATTCGAGCTAACAGTTGGTATCAAAGCCAACCGATTCTCATCGGAGCTCAAGATTCCGGTGACTCACCATTGTTTCCGATCAACTTCCGATCATTTTCCCCAAAATTCCGATCACTTTTTCCGACCATAATCCAATTCCACTCCATTCCTTTCAATTCCTTCCAAATCATTTGTCCATCCTATTCGTTCATTCAATTCGTTCAATTCTGTGTTATGATTAATTTGTGATCATTTTACTCTGTAATCGTTTCATTTGATTCTGTAGCTTGATCAATTCGTGATCAGTCTATTCCAGTACATTCAATCGCTTAATTCTTGACTGTTTCCATTCTTTTTCCATTCTTCTTTCCTTTGTTCAATTCTTTCAATCATTCAATTCTTTCAATTTCGATTACCATGACAACCAGAAATCAAAAGTTGATCGTATAGCTAAAGATGTTAGCAGATTAGATGAATTCACTACACAGACTCAAGAAGGTTTAATGGATATTAAAACAGCCTTTGATCAATTACAAGCAACATTTGTAAGAATTGAGAAACAAGGAGCTATTATGCCAAGAAATGACAATGATCGAATCTGTAATAATTGCTTAACAAATATTGAATTTCCCAAATTCAATGGTGATGATGTAGAAATGTGGCTGTACAAGTGTGAACACTTCTTTTCAATAGATGAGACACCTGAAATATATAAGGTCAGATATGTTGCAGTGCATCTGGAAGGGAGGGCTTTGCAATGACATCAAGGGTTCATGAAATCAAGTGGAAAACAGTTATGTGATGTAATTTGGGATGACTACACAAGATCTGCATCTTCAAGGTTTATTGCTACCTTGATTGAAGATGCAATGGGAGCACTTAAAGCTTTGACACAGACAGGAAAGTTAGACGATTATTGTGATGAGTTTGATTTACTCTTGAATAAGGTAACCTTACCTGATGAATATACAATCAGCTTATTCATTGAGGGTTTGAAACCAGAAATTAAGTGTCATGTAAAAATCTTTAAGCCAAATTTCATTGAATGTCGTTATGGGTATCCCATCTTTTTCAACCATGCAAGTGATTGGCAGGATTGGAACTATGTACTTGTACATTTTGTTAGACAGTGGATCCACTCATAATTTTATGAGCAAAGCTTTGGCTCAAAAATTAAAGTGTCCAATCAAACAAATTCATCATGTACAAGTCACAGTTGCTGATGGTAATAAAGTGGAATGTGTTAATGTGTGTAAGGACTTCCAATGGGTCATGCAGGGTAATTGGTTCACTGCTGACATGCTGGTAATAGTTCTCAATAACTATGATATAGTTCTTGGAATTCAATGGTTGGAGACTTCGGATGACATTGTTTCGAATTTCAAGAACCTGACTATGAAGTTCAACATTGCTGGTCAGGATTTTGAACGAAAAGCCTTACATATACCCCACTGCTCAAAAGGACATCGTTGAGCAGATGACCCAAGAATTATTAGATTCAGGAGTAATTAGACACAGTAACAGCTTATTTGCTGCACCTGTGGTCTTGGTTAAAAAGAAAGATGGCTCTTGGAGGATGTGTATGGATTATAGAAGATTGAATGAGGCCATAGTGAAGGATGTTTGCCCCATTCCTTTAATAGAAGAGCTGTTGGATGAACTGCAAGGAGCTAGCATTTTTTTTCTAAATTGGACTTAAGGTCAGACTATCATCAGGTTAGAATGTATGAACTTGATATTTACAAAACACCTTTCAGAACTCATCAGGGGCATTATGAGTTTTTAGTTCTCCCTTTTGGCCTTACTAATGCCCCAGCCACTTTCCAATCCTTGATGAACTCCACTTTTAAAGAGGTTCTTAGGAAGTGTGCTCTAGTTTTCTTTGATGATATTTTGGTCTATAGTAGCAGTTGGAATCAACACTTAACTGATTTACAAACTGTCTTACAATTGATGAGAGAAAATTCTCTCAAGGCCAAGAGATCTAAGTGCTCTTTTACAGGGGAGAAGGTTGAATATCTAGGCCATGTAATAACTAAGGAGGGTGTTTCTACTAATCGCACAAAATTGGTAGAAATCAAGAATGGCCTACACCAACTACAATTAAAGAATTGAGGGGATTCTTGGGATTGGCAGGATACTATAGATGGTTTATAAAGAACTTTGGAATTTTGGCCAAACCATTAACTGAGTTGTTGAAGAAAGACGGTTTTTAAATGGACTGAGTCTACTCAAAAAGCTTTTATGATACTTAAACAGGCTCTAAGCACCCCACGTGTCCTTAAACTTCCTGATTTTTCAAAGACATTTGTCATTGAAACAGATGCTTCTTCTAGAGGCATGAGGATTGTTTTAATGCAAGGGGCCACCTACTAGCATTCATTAGCAAGGCTCTTTCTAATAAATAACAAGCTTTATCTGTTTATGAGAAAGAACTCATGGCTATCATCATGGCAGTAAAGCATTGGCACCGCTATTTGGTGGCTAAACACTTTGTAATAAAGACTGATCATCAAAGCCTTAAACACCTGGTAGAACAAAAGATTGTCACTCCTCTCCAACAAAAATGGATGTCTAAATTGCTAGGCTATGATTATGAGATCTCTTATAAGAAAGGTGTGGAGATATAGCAGCAAATGCCCTGTCTAGAGTTCAAGGTATGGCCCTATTTCAAATGAGTTTGAATACCATTGATGTTGCTTTATGGAAAAGGATTAAGGATTCTTGGCAACAAGACCCTCAAACTCAAGCTCTTATAGGGAGGACTACAACAAGGAGAAGTAATTCCAAACAGAAGTTGGAATGGTCAATTGCTTAAAAGGAAGAACAAGATTCTTATTGCTAATGATCCACCTCTCAGAAGGGGCATCATTAACTTGTTCCACTCTTCTCCTATGGGGGGCCATTCAAGTACTATTCCGACTATCAAAAGAATCAAGGAACTGTTTTATTGGAAGGGGTGTACTAAAGATGTGCATAGGTTTGTTAAAGAATGTGGAATCTGTCAAAGATCTAAGTATGAAACAGTAGCCTGTCCTAGCTTATTACAACCATTACCTGCACCTTAATCCATTTTTAGTGATATAGCAATGGATTTCATTTCTGGATTGCCTAAACTCTAAGGAAAGGATACTATTATGGTCATTGTGGACAGACTAACTAAGTATGGATATTTCCTACTTCTTAGTCATCCCTACACTGCTTCTACAGTAGCCAATGTCTTCATGGATAATATCTTTAAGATTCAAGGATGCTCTGCCACAATTGTTTCTGATAGGGATCCTATATTTCTAAGTGCATTCTGGAAAGATTTCATGAAGCTGCAAGAGATTCAATTGGCTATGTCCTCTTCCTACCACCCCCAATCTGATGGATAGAGATAGGTGTTGAATAGGTGTTTGGAATCATATTTAGATCCATGTATATGGATGCTCCCTTAACTTGGGTAAAGTGGATACCTTTAGCCTAATGGTGGTATAATACCACCTGGCACTCTGCAATCCGAATGTATCCTTGTGAAGCCTTATTTGGCGTTAAACCAAACATTCATATTCCCTATATTCCA
Organism: Ambrosia x helenae; assembly: GCA_030844895.1. NCBI lineage: Eukaryota > Viridiplantae > Streptophyta > Magnoliopsida > Asterales > Asteraceae > Ambrosia > Ambrosia x helenae. The sequence continues at coordinate 12,103 of JAUTDX010001200.1, forward strand.
GGAGACAACTCTATAGCAGCTGTGGAAAAATATCATAGGGACAGGGAAGCCATGATAAAGAAATTAAAGGGTAATTTGGAAGTGGCAAGGAACAGGATGAAACAATTTGCATACTCTCACAGGTCTGATAGGGAATTTCAACCTAGAGAATGTGTGTATGTTAAACTTCACCCATTTGCTCAACATTCTATCAAGACTCACCATACCTGGTTGAGCTGCAAATGAGCCAAATGAACACGAACAGGGCTTTGTTCGTGTTCATTTGTTAAGGAAATTATTTGTTCACGAATAGTTCATGAACACTTACTGAACGAGATTTTCTGTTCGTGTTCATTTGTGTTCGTTTGTTGATTTTGTTCATGAACGCACACGAACGCAAACCGACGTTAATGAACACAAACAAGTGTTCATGAACTCAAATTAACACAAACGAACACAAAAAAACATTCATGAACGGAAACAAACACATAGGGACATATATTAAATTTTGAATCGAATTCATATATTAAGAAATTAACTAGATCCCCGCAAAATATAACCTAATTATACAAACATACTTAGTAATTAACATAATATTGGTAAACATAATAAAATAGTGTCTCAAAAAACTAATTATTTACTTAATTATTATACTAAAAGTATGGTTTATTAATCTCATATAAATTATTTATTTGGGTAAAATAAATAAAAATTAAATAATATAAAAAAGTTATAAAAATTAAAAACCCTTTTAAACTATCGAACACAAACAAACACGTTACTGAACATTCACGAACATAAACGAACGAACACAACCTATGTTCATGTTTGTTCGTGTTCGTTCATTTGTTAAACGAACTAACACAAACGAACTTCCCGCCAAACAATTCATGAACTGTTCACTGAAAGTTCAGTTCGTTTACAGCCCTAATAACAGGAAATTATCTCCTATATACATTGGGCCTTTCTTAATTTTACAAAAAATTGGGAAAGTAGCTTATAAACTTGACCTACCTACTAATGCTCAAATTCATCATACCTTCCATGTGTCGTTACTGAAGAAAGCACAGGGATCCCATGTTATCACTGGAGCTGTGTTGGATCAAAAATTAGTGAAAAGAGGATCAATAGCTACTATGCAAGTGTTGGTGCATTAGGAAGGTTTATCTGTAGCTGATGCCTCTTGGGAGTTTTTAGAAGACCTGCAATTACTTTTTCCTGATTTCAATTTTTTAGGGCAAAATGTTTTTAAAGTGGAATGTATTGTGAGTATCAAGTCGTAGTTAAAGGGTAGAAATATAATAGTCATAAGATGAGGCACCAATATTGTGGCTATCGATAATTGGTAGTTATAGTTGGTTATAACTGAATAACTGTAAGACCCATCGTCTAATTATTAAGTTTCGTTATGATTAACATCAAAAGTTTAGGTTCAAATTCCATTAAAAACATAGAGTTTACACAAAAACGCCACTTAAAGTAAAATTAAGGTGTTCATGATTTGAAAGTGATCAATTAACTACAATGTTAATTAATTCCACTTGAACCCAACGAAAACATACTTGCGGGAGCGTTGATATTTGTATGCGTTTGGTCTTTAACAGAGCGAACTTTATCATCTTCCTTTATCGTCTATTAGCTGAACCTAAGGTCAACCACACGATATAACCCGTTAGTATTAGCAAACGTGTGTAAGAGTTTGGATTAACATGTGTTAAAAGCAAAGTTTGAAACAAAATTGGCCAAAGAAGAGGCCCGCCGTAGCTTACGGTGGCCAGGCCGTAAGCTACAGCTTGAGTGTTTTCATTTTCTGAGGGCGCCGTAGCCTACGGTTTCCCAACCATATGCTACGGTTCGGACTTACGGGCTCTATTCGAGTGTTTAGACCATAGCCTACGGTCTAAAACCGTAGGTTACGGATTTTTGCAACTGTTTGGACTTGATTCTCACATTCTATGAGGCCAAAAACTCGCCCTTTTCAATCACCACAATATACCTTCTTCTAAGTTATTGTAACAAGGCTAAAACACCTTATTTCTACTTGCATGGCTGCGTCAAAGACAGAAACCAAGAATTTACTAGTATGTCATTATGGTCTATAAACATATATGGGCTCTATTTGACCCGTTAGGCCCTCACCGAACTAGGATCATGATTTGGGTGGGATTTCCCACACCTTTCGAACTTCCTTTAGATTAACAAATGGTGTAATTGCTGCAATACAACCCATAAACAAACTAAAAGCTATGAATGAGGATCCTACTATACAATTTCTTACATATACGATTACCTTGACATTGATTGACTTAAACATGTGATCACTCTTGATCCCCAAACTTATATTGATTAATATGACTCATCAATCAAGCTTTGATTCGAGGTTTAAACTCATTCATTCAAGCTTTACTACCGTTGTGGCCATGCCTCGTGTGCGTGACCGACCACATTTGTCACCTACGGGGTCATCATTAGCCCGGTCCGAATAGCTTGTAAGGCATCCTTATGGAAATCCTTATGTTGCTTGGGAATCATAGTGTCAAATTATCTACTAGGACATTTCCAATGATAATCATTTGCACAAACACATACAGAATTGAGTCGTAGGACGACTTACCTGGCATGCTTCCAATCTTTGACTAAGGTTGTTTCTATCGAGTTGCATTCTAATACAAGCTTCTCATTGTGAAGATCTAGTGATAATGTTTAAACGTGTACAACTACATCTAAGAGCATATAATTTGGTATTAAGACGAGATTTAAGCCATCGAGTGACTTACCTTAACCGTGCTCCTTTTTCCTTTTTTCCTCAAAACCATGGCTCTGCTTCCTCCGAAGCCTCGTTCATTTACACCTATTTGGTAAATATTCACTTAGGTCATTAGAAACCTTTTCTTAACACGATTACACATTCTTTGGTCATGTTTCTTTCTTAATCAAGTTCCTAAGCCTGGTTAATTACAAGATTGACCATTAACTAAATGTTTAAATGCCTAGAATCTCACCTAGACATTTCATCGAACACATGGTAGGCGTTATTTAACAAGTTAGATTCTAAACCTTATAGGCTCTATGGATATTACCACTTTCCATCATCTTCATGATCATTGAGCACTTTCATTACCCAATCCATAATCATACAATCTTATAGATTATAACATACAATGATTTGCATTATTAGATAGGTTTCATGACTAAGGGCCAAAAACCCATTTTCACCATTTCACCTCAAGAATCTTCAACACAATTTTAGTTGTAATTTACCACCTATATAACATTTTTAGGCATAATTATGGCCCCCATCACAAGGGTAACCTTCAAGCATCAATATTATAAAATCATACATTTGACTTAGAATTCTCCTCAAGCTAGAACTAGATGTTTTCATCAATTCTAACACAACTGAAAGGTACCTCGAGATTAGTATGGTCTTAGATGATGATTATCCTCCATTGCATGTGATTAATCTCTTGGATTTGGCCTGATTTGATCTAGTATGTGAAGATGATGCTTATATGTGTGTGTTTTGGGCGTGAATGTCGATTTCCAGGTTCGGGAAATTGACTTCCTTCATTTGTCATAACAAACCCCTAGCAACACTTTGATCAATTGACATAAGTGGTCCCCTTACTTAGTACACATAAGTTTGATTCGGTTAGTAACCTGTTGGGTCAAAGAGGATTGATAAGCATTTAAACCTTACTCTAATATCTTCTTTAGTTTGTTTTTGTATAATAAACTGCTGACTAACAAAGTGCTGAGGAATAAAGAAGTAAAGTACTGAATAGCAAACAAGGTGGACGAAAAGTACTGAAGAACAAAGTTCTGAAGACGAACCAGACAAACCTCTGAAGACAAAGTTCTGAAGGACTGAAGACCAGCTTCTGAAAGGATAACTTCTGATGAAGAAACAACTTCTGAATAAGAAGGACAACTTCTGATGGAGAACAACAACTGAGGAGACAACTACTGATGACTAACTACTGATGCTTAACTCTTCAGTAGTTCTCATATACTCATCAGTAGTTGTGCAATAAACTTCTGATCCGACAAAGACCTTCAGTAGTTTAGTATTATAATCAGTATTTGTTAGTGGAACAGTATTTTAGTATTTTATGTACTTTCTGTTAGCTGTATTTCGTGTATAAATAGTGGGCTTACAACCACTGTTGAATACACCTGTTTTTGCATACTTGTAACAAGCATTAAGTGCGATACAATTGTCAAATACATTATATGAAAAGCTTTTGAATTATTTCCATGTTTTAATCATCTTTATTGCTTTTCATATTATTGCAAAAACAAAAACACCTTTAGTTTCAAGTCGAGGGGGAGTTTATACTTTACAATATTTTGAACTAATATTCTTGTTAAACTTGCATTATATTCTGCTGCATGCTCTAAGTTATTACTTGTTTACAAGAGTCTGTCAAGCTAAGATCCTAACAATTGGTATCAGAGCTCTGGTTAATCTGATCAAATATCAATCTAACAAATTGAGAATCAGACACAGGCTCTTATTGATATTCAGTTAAGGACAGTAGTTCATTTTATAATCCATTATTTTAAGAAATTGTTAATTCATCAATCTTCTTAAGAAAATGGACCCTTAAAACACAGGATCAACTAGCAAACCACCTATGTTTGTCAGAGGTGAAGACAACATCTGGGCAAAAAGGATGGTGCATATCCTGTCACAAACCAACACTGGCTGTTGGAGGTCCGTCATGTATGGACCACACAAGCCAGTAAACATACATCCTGAAACTAAAGTTGAGACTATTAGAAAACCCGAAGAGTATACTGAGGCAGATTTTCTAAAGCTCGAACTTGATGCTAAGGCCTTTGGTATTTTGTGAATGGCACTCCAAATGAAATATTTAGCGGGCTTTTACATTGTGAAACCTCTAAAGAACTTTGGTACAGTCTTAAAGAACAGTTCGGAGGAACTAATGATGTCGTTGCAAATACCATTGAAATCCTTGCTCAACAGTATGAAACTTTCACTTACATAAGTGGAGAGACTTTGACACAACAATTTGAAAGATTCTCTTCACTTATCTCAGAGTTAAAGCTAAATGGTCAGACCTATACAATGGTATCTATGATGCATAGATTCTTGAGGTCTTTACCAGAAAAATGGGATACTTATACCATAGTCCTAAGGTCAAGCTCTGACTTTGAGTCCCTAACTTTAACTAGATTACATGGGAAATTGTTAACTTTTGAAAGAGAATTAAATCAAAAGAAAAGGTTACAAAACTATAGTAAATCTGCTGATGATTACGTTCAAAATAGCACAACACTCATGGGACAGGACTCATCATCCTGTTTATACAATCATGGGTCGCATGACTATATTGACATCACAGCTGGGATCACATCTGAAAGAAGTCATCCTGGTTATGATAATAATCAAACAGCAGATAACATGTGTTTCATACTTGATGATTTGCAAAACTTTAGCAATGATGACCTAGAAGAAATGGACATACTTCATCAACTGGGTATGTTAAGTATAAAAACCAATAAATTTTACAAGAGGTCAGGAAGAAAGTTTCCAGGTTTGTCAGGACAAACCAAGGTTGGTTTTGACAAATCAAAACTTAGATGTCACAAGTGTCAGAAACTAGGACACTTTGCCAGAGAATGTAGAAGCTCTAGCTACAACCAACCTCAGGCTGGAAATCAACAGAATTCAAGCTATCATGAACCTAATGGAAATGCTCATTTTGTTCAGGCACAAGCTCCTCAAATCCAGTATGTACCACAAATACAGTACATACAGGTACCCATGCAACAGCAACAGGTACCCATGCAACATCAACAAGTGCCTCAAATCATGCCTGCCACAGCTGCTCATCCTCCACAGCCTCAACAACAACAAAGTTTATTTACCTCAGGGTATGTTGACTGGAGCAGTCTTCCATATGATACCACAGATTGCAGTCAGGATGCTGACAACAAGATCTTTGACATCAACTGGGGAAAACAAGAAAATGACCAAAAGAACTTTGCTCTAATGGCTTTTGAAGGTTCCTCTTCCTCTCCAACTCCCACTGCATTATCTCAGGTATCTCAAGAATCCCTTGCTAAACTGTGTTCTGATTCATGCAAAGAGGCTTTTGCATTAATAAGAGAAACAAATGTTTATTTACAAGGTGAGGCAAATGACGCACAAAGAAAATATAGTCAATCTAAATATGATTTAGAAAAGAAACTCACTGCTAAAACAAAAGAAGTTTCTAAACTGACTGATAATGCTATTGAAACCCAAGCACAAATAAGAATCATGCTAGAAGACTTAGGAAATGTCAGAAAAGAACTGTCTGATACAAAAGTTGATTGTGAAAAATGGGTTGAGTCATGTAAAGGGTATCAAATGCTTCTGAACAAGCAAACGGCCTCAAATGTCAAATTTGGCATTGGGTATAATCATACCCAATCTCCAAATGATTTCATTCCCAAAACTGATAATGATGGGAATGAAATGAAGCAGACTGAAACTTCTGATAGCAAACAAAGCTCTCTAACCACTGAAACTGAAAGCTCATCAGAAGTTCAGACATCTGACACTATGCCATCAGTAGTTTCTTCTACATCAGAAGTTGTGTTCTCAAAAATTACTGAAGGCATACCTGAAAATACTGATGAAGTCAGTAAAGTGTCTTCCAAAGAATCTGAAACTACTAAAATAAAAGGGAAGGCAAAAGCCTGTGAGGTATGTGGTCTGGACAACCACACACCTGAATTTTGTAGATATAGGAAGGGAAATGAGTACAACACAAAACTGTTGCAACTAGCTATGGGAAAACAAATCAAACAGGATTTTGAGAAAACATTTTATCCCCATAAACAACAGAAAAATAAAACCCCTCCCAAGAAAAAGAAGGCCAAAACTCAACATAAACCTTCTAAAAGAAAGTCAACACAAAATTCCTTTTCAGAAGTTAGACCAAAAACATCAGCAGTTTCACAAACTGCTAAAATAAGCAAACTAATCAACATAGTAAAACTTCTGATGACCAAAGTTAATGGTAAACCCAAAAAGGTTTATCACACTGCTCCTAGAAGCAAAAGGGTTGACCATAATGCCACTAAAAGCAGAAAGATTAACCACAATGCCTCTACTAGCAGACCCATGGCTAAATCAGCATGGGTACCCAAACTTGGTCAACATCAAACTGATAGTGAGAACAAACCCAAAGCCATATGGGCTTGGGTTCCTAAAACTAACTAATTCCTTTTTGTGCAGAGAGTCTCCAGGGGCTTAAATAGTATCTGGTATGTTGATAGTGGAGGCTCAATGCACATGACTGGACGGAGTCACCTGCTCAACAACTTCATAAGTAAAAGAAAAGGAACTGTGTCCTTTGGAAACAATGGCCTTGGATATGTACTTGGACATGGTACAGTATCCTCAGGCCAACTACAGTTTGATAAGGTCAATCTGGTGCAAAACCTAGAATACAACTTGCTGAGCATATCTCAAATGTGTGACAAGGGATATTCTTCCTTCTTCACCAAGTCTGAATGCAAGATAATTTCACCAGAAGGCCAACGGTTGATTGAGAAGATAATCAAAGATCATACCTTGCTGATTGCCAAAAGGGTTGGCAATGTCTATGCAGTAGACATTGAGAAAGACAAGGCATTAAACAACACTGCTTGCTTCTTCTCAAAAGCATCAACCACTGAGACTGATCTCTGGCACAGGAGACTTGGCCATGTGAACTTCAAAATCATAAATGAAGTCACAAAAATGGGCTTGGTCAGAGGTCTCCCTTTGAAAGAATACCACTGCAAAGAAAGCTGTGTATCTTGTCTCAAAGGGAAGCAGCATAAGTCCTCTTACAGGTCCATTGATGAATCAAAAACAAATGCATGTCTACAATTACTGCATATGGACCTATTTGGACCAGTCAAGATTTCAAGCCTTGGAAAGAAGAAATAATGCTTAGTCATTATTGATGACTACTCAAGATTCACATGGGTATTCTTCTTAGCTTCCAAGGATGAGGCAGCTAACATTATCAGATACTTCATTCTACAAGTAGAGAAGCAATTCTCTCTTTCTGTCAAAGTCATAAGGAGTGACAATGGGACAGAGTTTAGGAACCAAACATTAGACAACTTTTGTCTATCCAAAGGGATTGCTAGACAGTACAGCATTCTCAGAACTCCTGAACAAAATGGGGTTGTAGAAAGGAAGAACAGAACACTGATTGAAGCAGCAAGAACAATGCTAGCTGATTCAGGCCTCCCACTTTATTTTTGGGCTGAAGCAGTTAACACAGCATGTTATGTTCAGAACAGGGTTCTTATCAATAAGAGACATTCCAAGACTGCTTATGAAATTCTTCATAACATCAAGCCTCTCATCTCCTTCTTCAAGGCTTTTGGATGTCCTTGCTATATTCTGAATGTCAAAGAATCCCTGTCAAAGTTTGCTGCCAAGGTTGATTCAGGTTATTTTCTTGGTTATTCCTCAGACAGAAAAGCCTACAAAGTATTCAATGCAAGAACCAAGATTGTAGAAGAAACTCTCAATGTCAAGTTCAATGAGTTAAACCAAACACCCATTCCAGCACAACCTGCTGAACTCTTTGACCTTGACAGTTTCAAATTTGGACCTGACAAGACTGAAACCATTTCATCTAACCCCACTCAAAATGGTTACTATGGGTTTGATGATGGTGCTCCTTTACTAGTTCCTAGTACAGTCGAAAAATCAACCACAAAACAAGCAACTACTGAATCAGAAGTTCAAACTACTGAAAGAGTTTTTCAAACTCCTGATGAAGTTCTACAAACATCTGAAGACTTTCCTCAAACTACCGATGAAGGTCCTCAAACTTCTGATGACATTGTTCAAACTTCTGACACACTCCCATCTCATGAATCAGAAGTTATTCACATCAGTAGTTCTGGTGATCCAAGCACAGAGCCTATTGTGCTACCACAACAACAACCGATTGAACAAAAGGATCACTCACTTGATCAAATCATTGGTGATCTTACTGCCGGGGTCATGACCAGAAGACAACTCTCTAACTTTTGTTTCTACACTGCATTCCTCTCTATGATGGAACCAAAGAAATACCAAGAAGCCTTAAAAGACAACAATTGGGTTGAAGCCATGCAAGATGAGCTACTACAGTTCAAGAAGCAGCAAGTATGGGAACTATGCCCATTACCCTCAAAGAAACACCCAATTGGCACAAAATGGGTATTCAGAAACAAGTTGGATGAGTCTGGGACAGTTATAAGGAACAAGGCAAGACTGGTGGTTCAGGGCTACTCTCAAGAGGAAGGCATTGACTATGATGAAACATTTGCCCCGGTAGCCAGACTTGAAGCCATCAGGTTATTTCTAGCATATCCTATTTCCAACAGATTTAAAGTTTATCAAATGGATGTTAAAAGTGCCTTTCTATATGGAAAAATAAAAGAGGAAGTGTATGTCTGTCAACCACCAGGATTTGAGGATCCCTCTCATCCTGACTGGGTATACAGACTGGATAAGGCTCTTTATGGCCTTAAACAAGCTCCAAGAGCTTGGTATGATACACTTTCTTCATTTTTACTTAAAAATCACTTTTTAAGAGGATGCATTGACAAAACCCTCTTCATAAGACATGTTGGAAATCATATGCTACTTGTTCAAATTTATGTTGATGATATCATATTTGGATCAACTGACATCAAGATGTGTGATGACTTTAAGAAACTCATGAAATCTAAATTTGAAATGAGTACCATGGGAGAATTGCAGTACTTTCTAGGACTGCAGGTTAAACAGCTACCAAATGGAACATTTATTCATCAATCAAAATATGTTAAAGAATTATTGAAAAAGTTTTCTTTACAAGATTGTAAATCATGCTCCACCCCCATGGCTCCTACCACACAGGTTAATCCAGATGAGGATGGAAAATTGGTTGACCAAACACTGTACAGGTGTATGATTGGTTCTTTATTATACTTAACTGCTTCTAGACCAGATATTATGTTTTCTACATGTGTTTGTGCTAGATATCGAGCAGCACCCAGAGAATCACACCTAAATGCAAATCTAATAGCATTTTCAGATAGTGACCTTGCAGGATGCAAGATGACCAGGAAATCCACATCTGGTGGATGTCAATTCATTGGAAACTGTCTAGTATCTTGGCAATCCAAGAAGCAAACATCTGTGGCCACATTAACAGCTGAGGCCGAATATATTGCAACAACAAGTTGTACTTCACAAATACTATGGTTTCAAAACCAGTTGCTTGATTATGGTATCAAAGAAACCAAGACCCCTTTACTACTAGACAGTACTTCAGCCATAGGCATCATTCAAAATCCAGTCCAATTTTCAAAGACCAAACACATTGAAATCAGGTATCATTTCATCCGAGATTGCTATTGAAAAGGCAAAATAGAGGTAAAATATGTCCCCACAGCTAACCAAATAGCTGATGTGTTCACAAAACCTTTTGATACATCAACATTTCAGAAACTAGTCTCCATGCTTGGGATGCTAAATCTTGAGTAAAGTTTGTAAGTGTTTTAACTTTTTGTAAATACTTTTTGAGTTCTTTTTCACTTACTTATTTCTCCTTGTGTATTTAGCAAACCTCTGATCATCTACAGAGAAGAACTACTGATGTGTCACAACATCTGAAGGGAAAACAGGTTAAATGAAAGAGGAACTACTGATAAATGTTTAATCAGTAGTTTCCCATCAGTTGTTTTCAAACTATTGAAGAGAAACTACTGATCAACATTTTCCTCATCAGAAGTTTCACTAAAAGGGCAACACAGTCAAATCGCCAAAGATGTTTAACCTAAAACTTCTGATAATCCCTCTTTCTCAGCATTATTGTTCAAAAACTAACTTTCCCTCTCTCTGAAACCCTCCAAACTCAAATTCAACTGTTCAATCACATTCATGGCTCTCATTCTTAAACAGGGGCATAATAAAAAAGGGTACTTCACAAAGGATTCAGCCTGGCCCCAATATGATGACATCCTTAATCTGGTCGTCAAATCACACTTCTACACAGCATTTACTGTCGACCCACCAATTCATGAGAATGTTCTCAATGCATTTTGGGCCAATGCTGAAGCCGTCACTGTTAATGAGAGGATCATCTCTCTAAGAACAACAATCCAAGGAAAAATGATGGCAATCACACCAGACTCACTAGGAATACGATTAGGTCTAAAGGATGCTGATGCTCCTGCACAATTCCCAACTAGTGAGATCCCACAGACCATGATTGATTGTGGGTATCAAGGTAACATTTCTCATTCTACAATTTACAAGAAATACTTTGATGCTCCTTATAAACTGCTTTTTCATTACATCAACATGTGTCTCAGTCCTAAAACAGGGTCTTCTGATCAGATGCCTTACAGCTTACAATGCATCTTTCACTCCATTGTGAAAGAAAAATCTTTTAAGGCATCTGCATATTTTTTCAATGAATTGGTTCTTCATCATTTAAATACTAAAAAGACATTTTTGCTTTATCCAAGGTTCCTTATGCATTGCATCATTAAGGAACTTGGTGCACAAATACTTGTGGGAGGAATTTCAAAACTTAATCCTTTAACCTCACAAGTATACTCTAGGCATAACAAACCGGTTATTAAGCAAGAGGATGACCAAGAGGAACCAAACACAGTTCCTCTGGAACCCACATCTTCAAAATCTGTTCCCAAAAGGCCTAAAAAGACCCCAAAGCATGAACCAAAAAGAACCAAAAGAAAAGCACCTCAGGAGGTTGAGATACCTGAGGTTGCTCATGTGCACTCTGCACTTGATTTACATATGACTGAAACTTCCTCTCAGTTGTATTCACCATCTCATTCACCCCCACATCACCCAAGACCCATTTCCATCATGTTTTCAAGAAAGAAATTTAAGAAATCCAAAACTACTGAACCTATTCTTGAAAATACTGATTCAGTACCCACAACTACTGAAAGCCAAACTCTCTATGGATTGACAAAAACTATCTCATCAACAAGTGGCACCCCTCACTCACCACTTCAAACAGGGGGAGAAAACTCAGACAAAGCCATTGATGATGATAGTGTCAATCCTATCACAAGAGATGAGGAAGGACCAAAGTTTCAAAACCCAACTACTGAAACTTCAGGTATAGATAAGGCTACTACTACTTCCTATACCACCCATTGGTGGATTTGAGGTCAGGAGTAACATCACTAAGACCTTATCTATGGCAACTGCTGATGAAGGCTCTGTGCCTGAGGCAGGAAATCCTCAAAACCAAGAACAAGAGGCGCATGATAATACTAGGTTGGGCCTAGATCATGGTATAACTGATGACATTCTCATCAGGGATTCAGATGATTCCATTAATTTGGATGATGTTTCAAAGTTCAAGGAATTGATGGCTGATTATGAAGGTCTTGAATCCAATGTATCTGTACTCAAGGAGTCAGTCACAGAGGATCAGGTTAAAGTCCACTTACACCCTGATTCCCCAAAAGTGGCATCCCCGGCTATCTTGGCTAGGGATCTCCCAAAAACACACCCTCCACAATCACAAAAGCCATCCCAATCTTCACCCTCTGGTGCTACAAGCATAGTCCTAAACCAACTATGCAGCCCAGAAGGACCATTATACCAAATGGTTAACAAACTCCTTTCAGATCATCTCCAAACATTCAGTGCAGCCATGGAGCTCAAAACACAAACAGACTTGGAGATGATAAACCAACATGTAGATCATAAACTGGAAGAGGTTTCAAGGGAGATTGAGAGCACTCAAAAACAACTTGCACATCTGGCTGGTGTTACACCACCTGCCCCCTGGTTTCCTGGAGTGGATGAAGCCAAAAGGGGGAGACACTCAAACATCCAAAAGTGCCCACCCTTGAACAAAGAATGCAAGCCATTGAAGCCCAAAGAACTAAGGAAGCCCACAGAGAAGCTCAAAGAACCAGACATGAGAATGCCTTGAAAGAAAGACATGACTATCAGGAAGCTTTGGAAAGGTTCCTTAGACAAAGAGCTGAACAATCTTCCAAACCACAAGACACAACTGCTGAAGAGCAACTACAAACTTCTGAAGACAATCCTTCAGTAGTTGCTCAAACCCAGCAACCTTCAGCAGTTGCAACTCAAGCCACACAGGTAACTTTACTCTCTAGCAGCACAATTCTAAATCCTATGCCCATAGCCTACAATTCAGAAAAACTTCAAGAGGCACTCCTGAAGACAAGTAAGAAGGCTAAGGAAGATGAGTTGTGGAAGAAGATTGAAGAAAAGGAAGATTTACCCTTAGAGGAAATGATCAAACTTTGGGAACAAGGGCTGAATGAACTGGAAAGAATAGAAGAGGCACAGATCTTGGCTGCTGAAGAAGATAAAAGACAACAACTGATGAACTACATTGTCAAGAACAGCAAAACCAAGAACTATTCTCTCAAGGGTCTCTCAACTGAAGAATTAGAAAGAAGAGCAAGACTTACATCTGAAAGGCTTGCTGCTGAAACAGAAAAGAAGTTGAAGAGAACCCAAATAATAGATGAACTGGCAGCAAATGATTATGGAACAAAAGCTCAACTCTCAAAATGGAAGGAAATGGACCTCATGGATACATACAAAAGGTTCAAGGACTTGTAGAAAACCAACCCAGAGAAATTCAAACTATCAGTAGTTCCTCAAACTACTGTTCCTGCAAAGAGAACCACTTCCAAGCCAGTCATCAAGAAATCAGAGGTTCAAGAACAAACTCACTTCAAAATGGTCCTACTTGAAAGAAACAAAATTGTTGAAGATGAGTTCATGATTGAAGAAAAACCTCTGCTCACACAGTTCAGGGATCCTGCAACTTATGCCTATCAATTGACCCATGTTATTCAGGAAAAGACACATGCCAAGGTAATCACTGCAAGTCACATTCCAATACCTAGTGATACACCTGGCACTGTACAAGTTGAACAACGCAGAAGATCCAACCTGGTGATTACTGAAATTGAAGATCAATCACAACCAGGTCAAATCAGAAATCAAGAGAAGGGTCTTGTACCCTACACCACAGACTTTAACAGGTCCAAATCCAGAATAACAAAGTGGACCTTCGACAAGAAATCAAAGTCTGTGGTGCTAACAAGAGAAGATGGTTCCTTCAAAGTCTTTGAAAAGAAGGATGATTTAGATCAACTCTCAACAGAAGATCTCAATACAATTCAACACCTTCAACCAGAACAAGGACCACTATCTCTTAAACAAACTAAACAGCTCCAACGAAACATGACTAGAGAAATATGGAGAATACTTGATTACAGAAAGAAGATCCAATAAAGATTAGATAAGGTTTTGGCTTCATCAATCCACGGGGAGATTGTTGGGTCAAAGAGGATTGATAAGCATTTAAAACTTACTCTAATATCTTCTTTAGTTTGTTTTTGTATAATAAACTGCTGACTAACAAAGTGCTGAGGAATAAAGAAGTAAAGTACTGAAGAGCAAACAAGGTGGACGAAAAGTACTGAAGAACAAAGTTCTGAAGACGAACCAGACAAACCTCTGAAGACAAAGTTCTGAAGTACTGAAGACCAGCTCCTGAAAGGATAACTTCTGATGAAGAAACAACTTCTGAATAAGAAGGACAACTTCTGATGGAGAACAACAACTGAGGAGACAACTACTGATGACTAACTACTGATGCTTAACTCTTCAGTAGTTCTCATATACTCATCAGTAGTTGTGCAATAAACTTCTGATCCGACAAAGACCTTCAGTAGTTTAGTATTATAATCAGTATTTGTTAGTGGAACAGTATTTTAGTATTTTATGTACTTTCTGTTAGCTGTATTTCGTGTATAAATAGTGGGCTTACAACCACTATTGAATACACCTGTTTTTGCATACTTGTAACATGCATTAAGTGCTATACAATTGTCAAATACATTATATGAAAAGCTTTTTGAATTATTTCCATGTTTTAATCATCTTTATTGCTTTTCATATTATTGCAAAAACAAAAACACCTTTAGTTTCAAGTCGAGGGGAGTTTATACTTTACAATATTTTGAACTAATATTCTTGTTAAACTTGCATTATATTCCGCTGCATGCTCTAAGTTATTACTTGTTTACAAGAGTCTGTCAAGTTAAGATCCTAACATAACCCGACTATTATTCGATCAAATAAAGATCTGATTAATTATGAAATTTGGGGTGCTACAATAACGACCCCAAAACTGACTGTTAGGCTTGACTGGATTTTCCCTCCTTCTCTATCTCTTTGTTTTTTTCAATTCAAGCTAACATGCATTAATTAATCGTAATTGAACTTAGGTGTTATTATTAGGGCTTTATATATTGAATCACCATTGTTGAGTACTTGAGTTTTTATTGTGATTTGTATTGAATTTTTTGGCATTATTATTAAGGCATTTCATGGGAAAGTTGAAAACTATTGATTCATTTTTCAAAAGAAAAGATGATGAAGTGAAAAGAAAGGATGATGAACAAGAGAGTAAACGTCACAAAGCTTTAACAAGTCAAAGTGAGCCCCAAGAGCTTGAAAATCAACAAGAAAACCTTGGCAATTCCAAAGCTTCACAACCACATTCAAACACTAATGAAGATTATGTTAACCATTTAGAAAGAGATTTGGGAAACGAAAGCCAATATTGGAATATCCAGTTAATGAAAGAGAAAAAATAAGACGTGCTTATCCTTCGTTAGGAGCTTAAAAATAAAACTTGAGGAGAAAGGGTATCAAAACAAAGGAACAAACATGCTCGTCGGTTCCAATATGCTTGGTTCGGTTGTTTCCTAGTTGGTTAGAGTATTCTCCAACAACACATTCTGCTTATTATTTTACATGTTATCTATTTAGTGAGAGACAAAGTGTGAGCAAAGGTTACAATTCGCATAAGGTTAAAGGATTTGACAATTGGAAAAAAAAATGGGTGGGACAAAGTATGCATTCTTGACCCACATTGATAGTTCACAACACAGAAATTCCATTGAATTCAGTAGAAACTTGTTGAACCAAGAAACACACATTGATAGAGACAATAAAGGAGAACCATTTACGATTAAAAAGTAGTGTTGATGTAGTTCGTTGGTTGACGTACCAAGCTTGTTCTTTACGAGGTCATGATGAATCTTCTAGTTCTAAGAATCGAGGTAATTTTATTGAATTGCTAAAACTTCTAGCTTCTATAATGATGAAGTTGCAAAGGTTATATTCGATAATGCTCCCTTTAACGCAAAGTATACTACTTCGGATATTAAAAATGAAATTATTAGTATTTTTGCAAATAAAATTTGAAAGCATATTCGTAATGAAATGGGGATTCATTCTTTTGTGTTATGGTTGATGAGTCAAGAGATGAGTCGAAAAAAGAGCAAATGGCCATAGTTTTGAGATTTGTTGATGCAAAAGGATGATACAAGAAAGGTTCTTGGATTTGGTTCATGTTAGTGATACTTTATCAGAAACCTTGAAATCAAGTTTGTGGGCACAACTTTTGCATTATGAGGTTAATGTTAGTAAAATCCGTAGGCAATGTTATGATGAGGCTAACAATATGAGAGGGGAATGGAACGGATTACAAACACTTGTTGGTAGGGATTGTCATTATGCGTATAACGTTCATTTCTTTGCTCATAGGTTAATTACTTGTTTATTTTTCTCTTTCATTGTTTGGTTTAACAAAAATACTATTATGCTTATTAGTTATTACATTTTTGTTTTTTTGCTTACAGGTTACAACTTGCCCTGGTTGGTGCTTCAAAGGATCTTATTCTAGTGGACAAATCCTTTAACAACTTGGTTTATATAATTAATGTGGTTTATGCTTCTAGTAAGCGTCATGGTGAGTTACAAAAGGCAAAGTCAGTTGAGGTTGAAAGGTTATTGGAACTAGGTGAAATCAAATCGGGAAAAGGACAGAATCAGATTGGGACATTAACAA
Organism: Ambrosia x helenae; assembly: GCA_030844895.1. NCBI lineage: Eukaryota > Viridiplantae > Streptophyta > Magnoliopsida > Asterales > Asteraceae > Ambrosia > Ambrosia x helenae. The sequence continues at coordinate 29,037 of JAUTDX010001200.1, forward strand.
GATCGGGTGACACATGTTGGGGTTCTCATTTTAAATCCGTTTGTAGTATGCTTAAGATGTTTGATGCCACCCGTGCTGTTCTCATGGGAATAGTGGATGCTTCTCGTCACGTTACTGCATCACAACATTTAGATGCTAATGCAGCTTTGGGTAAGATGCAATCATTTGAGTTTGTTTGTATTCTTCACTTTATGAAAGAAGTAATGGGAAAAACTGATACACTTTCTCAAGCATTACAAAAGAAATCTCATAATAGTCCATATGCCATGAACTTAGTTCATCAAATAAGTTTAATTTAAATGAATTTAGAAACAATAGATGGGATTCTTTTATTGAACAAGTTACATTCTTTTGTGTCAAACATCAAATAGTAACGCCGGATTTGAAGGATTTATATACTTCTACTACTCGGTGTCAGACTCGTAAAACAGATCTTCATGTCATATTTGAACATTATTACCCACACTAGACAAACAAATAGATAAGTTGAATAGCATATTCAGTGAGCAAACTATAGAGTTGTTATCTCTTAGCTCTAGTTTACTTTCAAAAGAGATTAATGTTGATGACATTTTTCTTCTTGTTGAGAAGTATTATCCTAAAGATTTTACAGAGCATAAGAGGAGTCAATTACCATATCAGTTACAAGATTTTGAAGATGAAATGAAAATGAATACGTTAGGTGGTGTATCAACTCTTACTGATCTATGCAAAAGTCTTGTGGAAACTCAGAAACCTAAGAATTACTGTTTGGCTGATAGAATGGTTCGGCTAATTTTAACACTTCCAGTTTCTACTGCAACAATAGAGAGGGGATATTTTAGCAATGAAAATATTCAAGAATCGCCTTCGCAACAAGATGGCAGACGAGTATCTCACGCATAGCTTGGTGATTTACATAGAAAAAGAAATTGCTGATAAGTATGATTCAGAATATTCCATAATCAATGAATTCAAAGATCTTAAAGGACACCACGTTGAGTTGTACCATTTCCCTCTGGCATCATCATAGTTATCTTAGGTGTTTGGTTTTTTTTAATGATGAAAAGTTATATATTTTGAGTTATTATTTGTTTGATCGGTCGCCGACCAGAACATATAACCTGAAACATAATGATAGGAAAAAAAATTGGGTCTCGTAGTTTTCGGCCCCTACCACTAGTTTTTTCAAGCTTCGCAGGGCCAGCCCTGAGCATGGGTCGGGTTGTCACCGGCTCAGGGCCCGACCCTCAAATGGGCCCGAACGTTTTTTAAAAATATATACATATATATATATATATATATATTAAATTCTATATTCAGGATATATATTTGTGTTTTATACATTAAAGTCTTGTTAGTAGAGTTGGAAAAACAAAGCTAATTTAATGTAGAGGTCCCAAGTTCAATCCTTGGCTCTAGCACCATATTCAATTTTTTTTTCAATTCATTCCTCTTTACAAAATTTTGGGCACAATTTTTTTTTCGCCCGAGGCCCAATTTTTTTTAGTGTTCTCGGAGACGGCCCTGAAGCTTCGCCACTGTCGGCTATGTTCTTGTTCTTCAACAATACGAAGAATAGAGTATTTGATTCAACCACACGAATTGATTAGTGTTAGAAACACTAATCAATCAACTGAACACAATAACAATGATGTGAAGCATAAAAGCTATTTGTTTTTTGTCCTTAATTCATATATACTCGTAGTAACTACCTATACATGTACGCTGTAGAAATTAATTATGAACTTAATTACTACACATTTAATTTCCACAATGTACAGCATTTGATTTTCTTTGTTTTGACAATATGCATGAGTATCACCCAGGCGTGGGCTATAAATGCACCCATGACTTGCTGCATTGTATTCAACTTCCATAATATTCCATCATTTGCAATATGGCACTAGAAAATATTATTGTGTCAGGGTTGTGGGAAATGAGATACGAGGTGTTAGCTGTGAATTCATTATTACTAGTGATCTTGGGTATGCTATGGTACAAGTTTAAAGTTTCAAATGGTGCACCACCGTTGCCACCAGGTCCACGTACCTTACCAATCGTTGGGTACCTACCTTTTGTTACTCCTAACTTCCACACACAACTCACCAACATGGCTCACACCTATGGCCCTATCTTTAAGTTTAAGTTGGGAAGCAAACTTCATGTTGTAGTAAACACCCCAGAGTTGGCTAAGGAGGTGGTTCGTGACCAAGACGAGATCTTTTCTAACCGTGACCAATTCGTGGCAGTCTCAGTGCTAACTGATGGTGGTCAAGATATAGCATTTTCCGCCAATAATGCAAACTGGCGTAAGTTTCGTAAGATAAGTGGTCACGAGATGCTAAGCGCCAAGAGTCTTTTAGCAACTGCTTCTGTTAGACGGGAAGAAGTTAGAAAAACCGTCAAGAATGTTTTTGGTAAAATTGGAACCAAAGTTAATATTCGTACGATTGCTTTCGACACGGAGACAAGTGTCCTATCAAGAACAATTTGGGAAAGTAAAGGGGTGAAAGACAACAATCTTCCGGCTGAGATAGATAAGGCGGCTGCAAACATTGTTAGAATAATTGGACAGGTCAATTTATCAGATTTCTTCCCTATGCTTGCTTGGTTTGATCTACAAGGCGTTGCACGCGACATGGAGAAGCAACGTGATGAGTTGCATCAAATTTTCGCTACAATCATTGAAGATCGAATCAAATCCAACTTGAAAATGTCACATGATGAAGAAGGAGAGAATGATTTTCTACAAATCTTGTTAAATCACAAGGATGAAAAAGATGGAACCCCACTTAACATGAAACAAATAAAGTTACTTCTCGTGGTAATTAAGATAATTTATTCTTAATACTTTTATATCTGATTGACTTGTTATAAATATATCTAAAACATCGTTGTTGTATCAGGACATTATGATTGCTGGAACAGAAACAACAGCGTCAACAATAGAATGGGCGATGGCAAGTGTTTTGCAAAATCCGAACATAATGAAAAAGGTTCAAGAAGAATTAGTAGAAGTTGTAGGACCAAATAACATGGTAGAAGAATACCATCTTCCAAAACTAAAATACCTTGACGCGACGATAAAAGAAACACTGCGTATGTTTCCTACAGCCCCTTTCCTACTCCCAAGAGCACCAAGCAAGACATGTACGGTAGGTGGATATACCATTCCAAAAGGTTGTACGACCTTTGTGAATATTTGGTCAATCCAACGGGATTCTCGGTACTGGGATAATCCTTTGGTATTCAACCCCGAGAGGTTCTTGACAAATAAATGGGATTTTAAAGGAAATAATTTGATGTTTTCCCCGTTTGGGTCAGGAAGAAGAATATGTCCAGGTGCTACATTGGCCGAGAAAATGTTAATGCTTACGGTGGGTTCACTCTTGCACTCCTTTGATTGGAGCTTGCCCAAGGGCGAAAAACATGACCTTACTGAATCATGGAGCTTTACAGTGAAGAAGAAAACCCCTCTCGTTCTTATCCCGTATCAAAGGTTACCCGATGTGAGCCTCTATATGTAATGTAATATTATATGACTGTTCCATATGGTAAAGGTCTCATCCGAATAATGGTATGAGTATGTCGTTCGCATGCTCGTCGTATTTGTGTACCCATTTCTAGTATGTATTAGCCTTAACTTTCGTTGTGTATGTTTGTGGTGGAATTATATGATGTCATCAATATAAACATTTATTATATGGATATTTATTTTGGATTATTGTCGCACATAGAAAAGAAAAACAGATGAATCATGGAATGAGTTTATAAGTTGTAGATTTCCACGATTATCAATTGAATCATGGATACCCTAAGATTGCAAAACACCATTACAGTTGACTCCTTTGGGGAAGTAGGGAACTACTTGTTATCTATTACAGTAGTATCATCAAATGGAACCAGTTGCAATAGTAATTACATTACCTAAAAGTTTGTGAACGTACTCCTTGTTCGACGCTCAACATTAGTATATTATCCAATATGAATATACACATAAGTAAATAGACAATAAGTATATAGACGTAGTGGCGGATCTAGACTTAAACTTCAGGGGTAACGTTTATTTTTTTCACCGTACTAAGTCCTTTCATACAATGTAAAAGAAGCAATAATAAAACACGATTATAAATAATGTTTAATTTTTTTTACCATACTTTCATAGCCAATAATTTATCAAAACATTTTACATTAACACTTGACTGGCCATTAGGATAGTTTGTCCATTTAGATTGATGACCCCGTGGTTCAAAAACCTTTCTAACAAGATACAATCTTCTTATGTCGTTTATCCAATTAGGGTGATAACTATTAATGGGTAGGGGTCAAGTTCTCTGTTGCTTCTTTTTTCCTCACTCTTGATTCTTTTCTTTTATTTTTACCCGTTCAAAACTAGGGGTGCAAACGAGCCGAGCCCGAGCTCGAGCTTGGCTCGTTGGTAATGTCTCAAGTTCGAGACCGACTCGTTTATTATGTTTTACTTAATATATTCGTTTAGGCTCGCGGGCTCGATAGGTAAAAAGCTCGGCTCGGCTTGTTGGTAGTTTCTCAAACTCGAGCTCGACTCGTTTAATATTTATTAATTAATATATTAAATAAAAATAATATAAATAATAGACTAGTTTAGGCTCGCGAGCTTGATAAGTGAAAAGCTCGGCTCGACTCGTTTATTAAACTACTTTAATAACGGTAAATAATATAAAAATATTAATAAAACTAATATTATGAGCTTGACGAGCTTCACATGCCAGACTCGTGCTCGTGCTCGAAAAAATAAACGAGCTACGTTTTAAGCTCAAGCTCGGCTCGGGTTAAATAAGACTCAGCTCGTTTCAAACTTTTTACTAAGCCAATCTTGACTAGCTTGCGAGTTGTTTGACTCGTTTACACTCCTATTCAATACTTTAACTAGGGTCAATAGGCTTGTATATTTTAATTAATAAATTACAAATGGAATTGTTATAGCCTATAAGTTTCTATCTATTTTTATGTTAGGCTTATATTAAAAACTTTGAGAGTGTGTTGGGTTTTAAAAAAATTAAGAGGTAACGTTACATAATTTTTAGGGGTAACGCAATACAAAAAAAAAACATAAAAATACGTAAAAAGTAACACTGCACAGGAAAGTTGAGGGGTAACGGGCGCCACCCCTCATCAAATGATACACCCCTGTATAGACGTATATATGTACGAGTATGAGATGTAGAGAATAAATGATTTAAGGGCGTCGCAATCCAATATAAATATACAAATAAGTATATAGACCGCTAATCTATTCTCGGTCACACATGGAAATGTTTAGCCCTTGTGGATTCAAGGGCGTCGCAATCCAATGAGTTTGTGAGAAACATTAACAAAGTAGGTTCAACCCTTCAAGGTTTTTTTTTTTTGTGGCAGTGTCATTTTCCCAAGATCTTAACACTAGATGTGCAATGGTGGCCAAGTTGAGGCGAGATAAAAATTGGAACGTTACTCACTTACTCCAGTGACATGATGGCGTGTCGAGTTGCATGCCCGCTCAAGGGTGCCAAACCCAAGGGGGCTTGTCTTTGCATGTTGCAGTTGCATTCAATTTCAACAAGGGAGCCTCAGTCACTGCATGCAAGGATCGAATGTATGTTGAGCGCGAGTAAAACATTCAACAGAGTTGTCTGGGAACAGCAATAACGGATGATCCGGTGGTGCTAGAATCTGAGACGCTAAAATGTTCAATGATTATGTCTACTAAAAAATGTGCTTTAAACGTGTGGATTCCTAATGAACCTACATTATACGCGGGTTTGACCTTGTGGATCAAGGATGCCACTTTGACACTCTTAAGACAAGTGACATTTTGCTTGCCGTCTATCTTTGGTTTTAACCCACTCGATCCACCCATAACTAACAAGGGGACGCCTGAGCAAACCCATTATTAGCATGTGTATTAGTTTGACGTATTCAAATGTCGTCGTCAAACTTGTTAAATCAACTCCAAAATTAGAAAAAGAGAGAAGAAATAATAACATTTTGCATACTTTCCAACCTTGGAATTAGTTTTTATCTTCTACATCAACAAAAGAAAGATACTAATAGTGTGAGGTACACAACAAAACACTTCAGTTAGAATCAACAACCAGTTTCTTGGCCACTAATCGAATCCCAGCATTCTGTTGATAGTGGTACGGATCTAGAGAAAAGAAAGCATCCACCAAGGAACCTGGACGGATCAACTGTTCGAGTTCTGCAACATCATACCTACTGAACACGACCTGTTGTATGGATGATGATTCTTTCTGGTGTATCTCTGTGATCCATCTAACACTATCTCCTTCTGCCACAGTTGGTAATCTGTAAAAGTAAATCATAGTTTTCAACATCGTTTTATTATCACAGCCTGCGTTATTTTTTTTAAGGCTGGCAAGATGAGCAGGTCGATTGGGGTAATTCGGGTCATACTTAGTATCTGTCAAAAGACTCAAAACAAGTCACGTGTGTCGGTTGGCCCATCAACACTTTATAGTCAATTCTTTTTAAAAAGGTAAAAAAAACAATAACACCATTGATTATTAAATAAAAAATATTTGTATCTATTGATATAAATATTTTGAACAAACGATTTAAGAACTTATATTCAATAAATTTGGCCCATTGTCCTTTTAAACAATTTCTAAATATGGCCCTCTTACAAAAGTGTTTGATCTGACCCATTGATTTCCCTTTGAAGTAATCTTTTGATTTGACCCGTTTGAGATAAAATAACCCCCCAATCGACCCATTTATATCCGCAACTGAAAAAAAGAAAGACTTACTGCAATCTGATGGTGGGCGTGTTATAAAACCCAGGCTTTCTGCTCACAACAGGCCTCCACTCAGAACTGCTATCAGAATCCACAAACCTCTTAGCAACATCATCACACGCATCAAGAACGCTACAAAGATTTGGGGATGCGTCAACCACAAAACTTAATCTAGGCCTTCCCGCATGATCAACAAATCTTGTGCTTAAACCAAACCGTACTTTTAGAGCATCACAGCGGATCTGCAACGGTGTGTCTCTGTGAAGTATTTGCATCTTTCGAGGTCCACGGAAAAAGGGGGCGGTAGTTACAGTGACAGAGGGTATGGACACGTCATCAAGACCGACAAATTCAGTGCTTTTAGTGATGGTGTTAGAAATAGTGGCTGCAGATGATTCTTCCACCATAGCTTCATTCGCTTCAAGGGGCTCATTTACTATTTGTATTTTGTAGTACTTCTTTCATGTGAGACTTAAACGGTTTCCTATTGTGGCGAGCAGGGGAACGAACAATGTAAATAGTTCGATAAATATATATCTCTCAATTTTATCACATCAAATAAAGATTCGTAGCTCTAACAAATTAGAAGACAAATTACCCCAGTTATGTTGCAAAGAATGGGACTAGTAATCTAAATTGCAAAACCAGTATCTTCCTTATTTCGCGCATGCTACCGAAGTTTCCATACAATATTTCACCACATGTAACTCCATACGCATATCTGAAACAAAGAAACAAACAAAAACCCTAAGCAATTAAATCCAAAAACTCCCTTGCTTTAACCGAGTAACCGCACTCTCAAGTAATTAGCATAGTCTTTGAAGCCTCAAAATTTCAAAGACACAAACATCATAATAGTAAAAGCAACAAAACCACCGTTGAAACATAAAAACTCTTAATTATTTAATAGACAAACTTAAAATTAATAAAGGTTATAGATTTTTTTACGAGACTAAAACATAAGAGTTTATTGTTTACTCTACAACAACTGCCTCCAAATCGACCATACCAACGGATTGAGAATAAACTCACATAAACAGTTCCTGAGGCTCCACCGCCATAGGTCTGGTGGTTCGGGGTAGGTCCGGTCTAGTGACCTGTCACAGTCCATCATCAAGATCAAATACATCAACACTAAGTGATCAAAAGAACAGAGCAAGAGTACACAAACCTTACCTTAACAATCTAGGATTGCCTCAAATAGGCTTACCCTTTGGCAACCACCACCATCCACCTCCCTAATCACCGCTAACAACCCAACCCCTCATCTATCTCGACCACACACCATGACATCCCTTGTTCCATAAGAGTTACAAACTTATAAGTACCTAATACAAAGTTCAACAGATAGACTCAATCTGTATCCATACTTTCGTTCAAAAATGCAATTTTGACTATGTGTAGTATTTATTCTAAAACTCATCTAGGCGGTTATACCGATAAGGAGACCGCCCCCAAGAACCCTCAACAAACCTTGGCGAGTGCTCTTTATGGTAAACACGTGCAGACTATGGAGGGACAATTTGATATGACTCCGCGACAAAAGGCAGTGTTTGCATGCCTTCAAGAGGCTCATGCTCAAGATTTTCTGACTGTTGTGCCCATTGAAGGGTTTGGGCAGCGGATGTCGGCGATCGAATACAGGGCTATTCTCAAATACCGGCTTATGATACCTCTGTTCCCCTCGGATGAACCATGCCCCATTTGCAAAAAAGCATGTCTGGATAAATTTGGCGAGCATGCGCTCCACTGCAAGGAATTGCCGGGGTTTAAGTACCGCCACGATTTGGTCAGAGATGTTCTATGGGACGTGCTTCGAAGGGCGGGGGTCTCAACCAAGAAAGAAGCACCGGTCAATTTTCTGACTGATCCGCGGGAGGGGAGATCTACCTTGCGTCCCGCGGATGTGCTTGTGTTTGGGTGGGCTGGGGGCAAACATGCTTGTGTTGACCTAACAGGGGTTTCCCCCTTGGTAGGGTTGCGAGACAGCGGCTTTGCACCGGGGCAGGCAGTTTTGAGGGCAGAAGCTAAGAAGGTTGCTAAGCACGAAGCAGCCTGCTTAGAGAACCAACATGTGTTCCTGCCGTTTGCTTTTGACACATTTGGATCTCTAGCCCCTGAAGCAGTACGGTTTCTGAAACGAGTGCAGAAGGTGGTCCACAGTGACTCGCAAAGCCCTAAGAACCAAGGGTTTGTGTTTAGTAGGATAGGCTTTGCGATTCAAAAGGGGATAGCGGCCAGGGCCGTCTCTGAGAATGACAAAAAATGCTAAGGCCTGGGGCGATGATAAAAAAATAGGCCCCTCAAATGTAATTTATGTTTGCGGTGTTGTGTTTGTGTTTTGCGAAACGATAATTCTTACCTGGGGGTCTAAGTATAGTTTTGTTAGAGCATTCACATTTTGTCCACCAAATATATGTGAGTGTTTCCCTCAAATTATATGGGGTAGGTGTAAGTAGTTGTGAGTGAAGAAGAAAGAATATTTGGTGGAAGCATTATTCACCCTTATATTTGGAGAACATAGTCCACCCCTATAAATATTTAATATTTTTGTAAGTGGTTGTGAGTGAGTAGAGAGAATATAACGATAAAAGTATGAAAATGTATTATTATTAAATTATGATAGAGAAGATTTAGAGGTGGAGAAACTGATTTTTAGTGTAATTTAATGGAGAGAATTTGGTGGACCAAATGTGAATGCTTAGTGTTGCAGGCTTATAAAAGAATTGCATTTTATTAGTTGACATGCTACTAATTGTAACCTTCGAGTTTATAAGTTTTGCAACACTTTTTAGCGTAGTTTTGTGTTTTTACCAAAAATAAACTGTTTAGCTTCGATATATTATTATAAATTAATATTATATATAGAACATAAAAAATGACAATAGATCGTATATTTATAAACCTTAAGTTAAATAATTAATAAATAATAAAGTTATTTTATAATATGATATTTGAAAGAAAAAGCAAGCATTTACAACTTTGATATGACTTGAAACGTAAATCACTCACTTTGTCTACAACTAGTCACCTAGTCCTACCTTTGGTTTATATTTACCTTTAACCAAATAAATACTTAAAATAATGCTGGTCATCTTCTTTCTTCTTCTATTCTTAAAAAGACACAAAGTTAGTTGCAGGTCTAGCCGGTCACCGGAAAATTGAAAATGTGGTGATTATATTCTTCACAATGTTCGCCCTTCCTATGTCAACGTCTGATAATATGTCAAAAAAATATATAAATATAATTTTTAAAAAAATTCGGGCCCTTTACGAGAGCGGGCCTGGGGCGGTTGCCCTCTCCGCCCTGTCTCAGGGCCGGCCCTGATAGCGGCGCAGCTTGTTGCCCGCTTACCCACCATCTAAATGTAACTTGTTTTGTCTTGATTTTTTCTTTTACTCTAGAAAACACCAACACCAATTTAAACAATATTCAGTATGATTGATAAGAAATACAAACTTATATTCAGATGTAACTTGGTTTGTTTCGTATTTAAAAAAAAAAAAAAAAAATAAGATAATTGCTTTTAAACCGAAAAAAAAATAATAAAAAAAATGAACTCAATATGTATCCATGTTTTGGTTTCACTGGTTCAATTTTCAATCTTTGCAATAATATTGATAAGAGTCGCAAACTTACGACTACCTAAAACAAAGTATCCATATTTCAGTTTCGCCGGTTCAATTTTAAATCCTTGCAATAACTATTATCAAACTCCTATCCTTCATTCCAACTCTAGGGACACCAACACGAATTTTAACAATTTTAAGCATGATTACAAAGGATAGCAAACTTATAACTAACTATCCAAAACAAAAATTAGCATATTAACTCAATCTATATCCATATCCCGGTTCAATTTTAACAATATTCTCAAACTCTAGGGCACACCAAAACAAATTTGAACAATATTCGTCACAAATAATCATAGGAGTTGCAAACTTATAACTACCTAAAACAAAAATTCAGCACATAAACTCAAGTTGTATCCACATCTCGGTTCAATTTTAAATCAAAATACTGAGCAAGTAAACCCCCAATCACACAATCGACGCACAAATGCATTGGTAAAGAAACCTCAAAATGTAAGACTATAGGGAGTGGAGGGGCGGGAAAGAGGGGGGTGAAGCGCCATGTGGCACTTGTGGGACCCATGTGGGGGGAAAAAATTGTGGGGAGTGGAAGGGGGGGAAAGGGGGTGAAAGGAATAATATTATATTGTTTTAAAGTTAAATAAAAAAAACGAAAAAAAAAACACCCAACCAAAACCGGCCACGTCACCCACCATCTCCCCCCACCGCCCCCCCCCCTCCCCGCCCTCCTCTTCCCGCCCCTAGGGACGGTGTTCCCGCCCGGCTTTGGATTGCCGCCCCCCATTCCCCGCCCCACTCCCTTGAGTCTAAGAAGCGCTTGAAACAATCTACAACCAAAAGAAATCCGAGCGAAAGTAAACAAAAAAGAATATATCTTTGCAAGAGAAATCGAATACAACGACCTCAAAACCAACAACATCGCCTTGTTTCTCTCTCTATAAAAAACACAGCTCCCTCTCTATATTTCTCTCTGTAGAGAGACACTACAAATCCGTTGTCGCATGGAACGGTCGTGGTTGAAAGCTGCCGTATAAAAGGAATGGATTGAAGATTAGAGAGAAACCTTTTATCATGAGAGATGAGAGAGGTTGAAGATGAAAAAAAATGAGGTCTTTTACATATTTCCACTTGCTAAGTTGTCTTATTACATATTTACTCTAACCCATAAAATCAATTACATATTTCCCTTTCTTAAACCATATATATTACATATTTATCCTTTTTATTAATATTACTCTTATTAAATTACTATTTTACCCTTAAAAATTTATTAAACGAATATTTACATAATTTCAGTTTCTAATATCGTAAATTACATATTTTTTGAATTTTTCTCATCCAAATCAATACCATAACCAGACCATTGAAAATTTGAAACTACCATCTATTCATGGATCAAATTCAATCCATTTAACCAGACCATAATATGAGAGTGGATAAAACAAAAAAAAACAAATTAAAACTATATCTATTATATTAATATCCATCACTTCACAAAGAAAGAAAGAAAATATGTGGTCTACATGATTGCAGTATGCAGTAGAATCCAAAAAAATAAAAAAAAAATAAATCAAAATTAAAAAAATATTCAAACACCAAAAATAAGACCTATCTCCGTCAAACAGTATCATATATCTTGCAACCCAAATAATGTTGAAGAATGGTTGTGCCGTCAAAGAATAAGGAGTGCCCTTGTCGTCTAAGATTGGTTGTGTCGTCGAACCAGGTTGTTGCCGGTCGAACCAGGCTGTTCCGTCAAAGGAGGTTGTTCCGTCTAAGGGGAAGCAGGTTGTTGTCGGTCGAACCAGGTTGCGCCATCGAAGGAGAAGTTGGTTGTTGCAGTCGTCGTTAGCCGACGAAGGGGAAAGAGGAGCAGGGTTGCTGGGCGCCATTTGATTTACTAGAGATATTCATGATTGATTTTAGGAAGGGGTTGGGAAAAAATGCTAGGGGTAAATGGGTAATTTTATACGCCAGTGAGGAAATATGTAGTTGATTTTATAGGTTGGGTAAATATGTAATAAGTCAGGGGAAATATATAAAAAACCCAAAAAAATGAACAGGCATCAAAGGATATGTGTGGCAGTGTCAACTAACACGTGGAGGCAGTAAAATTACAAAAGAAAGTAGGCAAAGATGGTTGTACGTTTATATTATGCAAGCTTCTATCTATTGTACTATTTGCCATAGTTAAATTATACTCACGTATCACATTTGCTAAATTGGGTATGTTTGGCAAAACTAGCTGGAGGCTGGTAGCTGGAACCTGCAAGCTGGTAGCTGCAAGCTGTTAGCTGGAAGCTGGTAGCTGAAAGCTTTTTAAATATATTTTGATGTTTGGCAGAATAGCTGGAGCTTTTAATAAAATGTATAAAATGACCAAAATGGGCATAATTAAAAGCTTGTAAAGAAGGTTTTTATTTTATTTTTAAAATAGAATGGGTAGTTGTGTCATTTACTAGTTAAAAGCTTGTAGCTAGTAGAGTTTTTTCTTAAAAGCTAGTACTAGTAGCTTTTCACTATAGAGCTTTTTCTCTAACCTAAAAGCTTCCAGCTCCTTCAACCAAACAAGGCTTTTTATTGAGTAGGAGTTTTTTCTTAAAAGCTTAGAGCTTGAAGCTCCTAAAAGCTCTTAAAAGCTCCTTGCCAAACATACATGCAGCATGAATAATATATATCACCATCTTGTTAGCAGTGTTAATTTTGACATTATATAGGGTATGTTTGGCAAAACTAGCTGGTGGCTGGAAGCTGGAAGCTGGTAGCTGCAAGCTGGTAGCTGGAAGCTGGTAGCTGTAAGCTGAAAGCTTTTTAAATATATTTTGGTGTTTGGGAGAGTAGCTGGAGCTTTTAATAAAATGTATAAAATGACTAAAATGGGCATAATTAAAAGCTTGTAAGGAATGTTTTTATTTTATTTTTAAAATAGAATGGGTATTTATGTCATTTACTCATTAAAAGCTTGTAGCTAGTAGGAGCTTTTTCTTAAACGCTAGTACTAGTAGCTTTTCACTATAGAGCTTTTTCTCCAACCTAAAAGCTTTCAGCTTCTTCAACCAAACAAAGCTTTTTATTGAGTAGGAGCTTTTTCTTAAAAGCTTGAAGCTTGAAGCTCCTAAAAGCTCCTTGCCAAACATACTCATAAGCTAGAATTTATTTTTAGAAACTTAAGGGGCGTAAAGTGGTAAATGGTAAAACTAAAGTGGTCAATTTTAAAAGTAAATGGGTAAAATGCATATTAGGTTCTAAAGGAAATAAGGGTGTTTTTATCCTTTTACATTTTGTCTCTCGGAACAAAGCAAATCCCTTTGATCATGTAATGGTATTTTTGTAATTATATTAAAAACAAAGGACTTTTTATCTACTGTAGCACGAAGTTGCCTTTTACGTTTTTATCCTTTAGAACAAAGCAAATCCTTTAGATGGTATTTTTGTAATTATACTCAAAACATAAGACTTTTTATCTACCGTAACACGAAGTTGTATTTTAATATATATAGTAATAATGAACACCGGTATGGGTTCTAATATTGATACCAAGATTTTCAGCCGGTATCGGTTTTCTTCGTCACGATACCAGTACTCACTAGAGCTTACGATAAAAAAAAACAATTTCAATTATAATCCATTTTTAACATAATTCATATTGGAACGTTGAGAGAAAATATAGGCACAACCTTATATTTAGTTTTTTTATATAAAAAATAACGTACCAAAAGTCATTAAAGATAATTCATATTAGTTCAAATTAAGAGTTAGGATCAAATACACAATTAAAGAAAAATAGGAAGTCGTAGGAAAGGTATCAAACGGACTCCGATTGAACTCATTTAAGCGACATTGAAACCGTTTCATCGAACCCTACAATCTTAGTTTTTAGGTTTTCGCTTTTTTGGATTTTTAGTTTGTAGTTTTTACAATTTATGTTATATCATTATGTCTTTTATATAGCACTGTGTCATTTTCTTATTTTTATCATTGTGTCATTTTTGCCATTTGTCGTTTTTCTTCAGCATTTTGTTATATTTTTTTTGACATTGTGTTATATTGTGGTTCATTTTGTCATATTTCGTTATCTATTGTGTTTTTTGTATCATTCTCATCCTTCTCATTTTTGTTACACTGTATAGTATAACTTGAGCCATTATTATACATGGAATAAATATAACTAATATAAGTTTAGGGAAAAATTGTAAATTAAAACTAAAATAAAAAAAATCTAATCCACATTTCTTCAATTCAAACTTATACACATCATTGTTTGTTAAACTTGTTCCACATTTCCACGATGAACATTGAACAGCTATTTATTTTCTTTGTAACGACAATTCAACAATTGTATTTTATGTTTATAATGTACTCCTTCAGACGAGTTGGAAGACTAATCAATTTTCACGTCGAAAATGAAAAATATATTTATATTATATCTTACTACCTGATTACTCCAGGAAGGTCCCGGGGTTGAAAAATCTAAAACCTAATCGACTAAACAATCACTTAATTAAGTAAGTTGCAACAGTTCAAAAACTTATCACATGATTCATATCTCTCTAATCTCTCACATTCAATAATTGCATGTTTATAGCATTCTAAACACTCTCATATTCCCTCACCTATAACATAATCAAATAAACAATCACTAAACTACCTTTTACAAATGTCAAACAAACACAACATACTCATAATTGCTCTCTTTTCTAAATTTATTACTCTTTAGATTTCAAATTAAATCAAATAAACTTCATTACATAGTATATGGGTAGTCTAAGAACTACAAAATCGTAACTAAAAACTGTTTTCTGATTAGCATTCCTACATATTTGGATTTCAACTAACTAATGTGATCTTTTATGTAATTAGCTTAATGAAATAAAAGAAAACCTAATTGAACTAAAGAACATGAAGAAATTGAGGAAATTACAAACACGTCAAAAAAAATCCAAATGAAAGTAATAGGCTCCAAACCACAAAGGGTTAACACCATATGTCATGTGTGTGTGCGCGCGTGTGTTCCTCAACTTATGACAAGTTAAATTAAGAATTAACACATCAACTAACCTCACATACACGGCATGAAGGACATGTCCAATAGCTCCAGTGAAACAAATCTACAATCAATGTTTCACTTATCAAGAACACGATATAAGCAAGTAATACGTCATGATGTATTAGTTATGATAAATTGTACTTCTGTCATGAGCCCAAGCTTTCAAACAGTTCATGTGATACTTCTTAATACAGATTTTGTATGATAGCATCTTACTTGTTTTCTCACTTCTTTCATTTTCTCCATGAAAGCAAAGGTACCTATCTCATCTACTAAATTCGCAATCGCACCCACTGCTAGGTTTTCATTCCTGTCCTAATTTAACAAAAACAAATCAGACCCATTAAACTTTTTAAATATGCATCATAATAATGAGTAGAAGAAATTCACAATTAATGAAATATACCTCTAGATACACGTGGTATGTATCGGTTACATACAACTATGACGGAGAAATTCTTAATTAATGAAATATGCCTATAGATACACGTGGTATGTATGTATATACTGTAAAGAATATTAACATTAACATTAATTAACAATCTATTTAAGATTGAAGATTAGGAATAGTATCTACAGTAGTAGTCCATTGAAGCATAATCTTCTTTCCACGCGTCTTTTATCCTCTGTCATATGCTTTTGTGTCTACCCACCTTATTTGAGTGTCCTTTTATCCAGATTTCACTCTACTTACCTTCTTTTAAAAGATGCAATAAAGTTTATTCCTTTCTTAAAATAAAGAGATAGACAAACAAATGATATCGTTCATTTTCTTCACTAAACATCGACTATATAATGCCGGTGCAGCGGCGCTCCACCTACATCGCTCCCGTTGCTCAACCTAAAACTCCGCTTCCAATCCTTGTATGCAATTAACAATGAGTTGAAGAAATACCTGTGAAGAATGTGTTTGAAAGAGGGATAATAACCATCAAACAATAAACACACACCACAACCATGTGCGGCTAGGGTTCCGATTAGGGGTTTTCGACCACCATGTGCGGTGGAGATTGGTAGAGACGATGGAGGCGAAGGTGGAGATGGTGAAGGAAGGAGGGATACCAGTGTTGGTGGAGATTATTGAGGTGGGATCGCAGAGACAAAAAGAGATAGCGGTTGGGATACTATTGCAGATATGTGAAGAGTGGAGGTATATCGAACTATGGTGGCTCGTGAAGGAGAGATAAGGACGGTAGGGATGTTTGAGTTTTTAGGGTTTGTGGATTGAGAGAGTTAAGAGATCGATAATATTCAAGGGAATAGGGTTTTGAGGAACAAGGGAATGAGAGGAGAAAAGATGAGTTAGGGTTTTAATTTAATAGATTTAATAATAAAAACAAAAAAAAAAAAAAAAAACTCTTTCACCTTAATATGTCACGTGCCACATTCAAGGGGGGTGTTGGGCCACCATTGAATGCCACATTAACAAACATCAATTCTTTTATATATTTATAGATAAGATTGGACTCATGTTATTTCTTAAACTTAATCTTTTCCTTATTTTTTTATATATGTATATATAAAACCCGGCTTTGATCTTGTTCTTCAACAATATGAAGAATAAGCATTTGATTCAACCACACGAATTGATTAGTGGTAGAACACTAATCAATCAACCGAACACAACAACGACGATGTAAATTAAGCATAAAAGCTATTTGTTTTTTGCCCTTAATTCATATATACTCGTATTAACTACTTAGACATGTACCTTGTAGAAATTAAACCCTCAAACTCTAGGATAGAGGGCGGATGGTTATGTAAACGATCAATTTAGCGCATATATATAGGGAGATGATCACGTCCCACTTACGGTGTGCGCATATAATGTATATATGTGTGATCATCAGTGAGCAAAAGTAAAGTTGCACTAGTTTTAACGTTATTTTACTAATTTCGTGAAATAACGTTAAAAATGATGTACGGTTAATCATGCATCATGTGGTGGCGTTGATAGCCAAAAGACAAGGGGGTACATGCACCAATCGAGTTTATCCCGATTTCTAAGTGTTATGTGTCTTATGTCCAAGGCTTGATACAAAACCACATCGAGCTGGGGGTCTCACTAGAAGCAGCCTCTCTATTCTTAAGGGATAGAGGTAAGGTTGTCTACATCTTACTCTTCAGACCCTACCTTAGCTTTGCCATAGGTGGAATTAACTGAGTATGATGATGATGATATAGGGAGATGATCAAATTACTAGAAACTTAATGTGAGGAAAAAAAAAACAAATGACATAATGGTAAATATTTAACTTTTCTTACATTAATTATCATCTTTCTAATTAATTAGTCATTAACACTTTATCCTTCACTTTATCAAAATTGGTCATACACATATCAAAATTCATCCTACATATATGATATTATCATATATTTATCATACACACATCGAGATTATCATACGTTTATTCAATACATATAAAAGTTCATCCTACGCATATTCTACACATATCAAAATTTATCGTTCACTTTAAATTAAGTTTGATTTTGAAAGTATATAACTTAAACATTAAGTATAAGTTTTATTTATTTAACTAGTTTAGGGAGTTACAAAAAAAATAACAATTTATTTAATATTAAATACAATTATTATATGAAAAATTCCTATTGGTTAATATAGGTATAGGTTCCTGTACAAAGTACATTTTTCGTACAAAGTGTGAGAAGTCTATATAGTCATTGTGTTTTAAAGTTTGGCTATAATGTTTTTTGATTCCTTTTGCATTGATTTATATAGAAAAGCACCGAACCTTACAATTTAAAACACAATCAAATGTATTCTAGACATTTGATTTAAAACACACTGATTACTTTCTTCGTAGGGCGTTTTAGATTGCATGTTGAGAATACATTAATTAGTGTTTTAAATTGTTAATTTTGTATTTTTCTATATAATATTATGCCAAAGGAACATAAAACATCATGCCTAAAATTTAAAACACAATGCCTATATAGACTTCTCACACTTTGTACGAAAAATGCACTTTGTACAAGAACCCCACGTCCCCACCCTATATATATATATATATATATATATATATATATATATATATATATATAGGTAAAGTATATGGAGGAAACCCTCCTTATTTGGTAAACTCTGGAAACTCTGACTTCCCAACAATTTTTTTTTTTTGAAAAAAATAGGGTATGTAATATACATTTTTTTAAGCATTTTGACTTCCCAAAACATGTTGCTTACATGTTAATTCTTAATCATTCTCACACTTCTCACGAAATATGGCGATTTTGATCGACATGAGTTTGGTTCGGTTCATTATGTGGTTGAATAGTAGCAACGAGCAACAATTTTACCGATACCAGTACTAATATTATTCAGTCTGAATAGGGTTGTTTCATCACGAAACCAGTAGGAAAGTCGAGAAAAGCATAAAAACAAATACCAATGTTGATGTTGTTCGTATGGTTTTGATTTGATTTGTCACAGTAAATAACAAAAAAAATATTATGCGAGAAAGAAATGTATTATTACAAGTATAAAGGTTAGATAAAAACTTAAAAAAAAAGACAAAATACCACTTGTAGCAAACTCATGTTAGCAATTGATATATATAGGGGCGATATTGTGAAAAGTAACAAAAACGTGCGAAGTGTGCGAAGTCACGTTACATGCATAATTACGTAACATAGACAGAATCACTACTACTTCATTACCAAAATTACGTAACACATACATAAATCATTATAGTTCCATTATATACATAATCATTATAGTTTCATTACCAAAATCACGTTTCATACACAAAATCACGTTTCATAAACAAAATCATTCAAAACTTTACATAACAATCTTCCATACCCCTAAAAAACGTAACATACAAAATTACGTACCATAGACAGAATCACTACTTGTTCATAACTAAATTACGTAAAAAAATTACGTACCATAGACAGAATCACTACTAGTACATGATAATTATGTAATGTTTTTGTATGTTCATGAAAGCATTACGTAATTATCATGTACGAAAATGTTGTTGTATGTTCATGAAAGTATTACGTAATTATCATTACGTAATTATCATGCACTCCGCACACTTCGCACGTTTTCATTACTTTGTATTTAAACCGGCCCCTATATATATATATATATATGGAAAGGATATTTTGGAAACCCACTTGAGTTGAGAAAACCTTTGAAAACCCATGTAAAGAACCGTTATTTTTTTTTTGAAAAAATAACCAATGTAGAATACATGTTTTTAAGCATTTTGGGCAAAAAAAATAACAAAACCGCAGATGGGATTTTTTTTAAAAAAAATAAACAAAGTTGCTAAAAAAACATATGTTTTCAGCTATTTACCTATGTTTTTAGCAACTTTGTTTGTTTTTTTAAAAAAAATCCCATCGGCGCTTTTTTTTTATTTTTTTGGCCCAAAACGCTTACAAACATGTATTTTACGTTTGTTATTTTTTCAAAGAAAAAAATTGTTTTTTACATGGGTTTTCGAAGGTTTTCTCAACTCAAACGGGTTTTCATTTTATAATTGACATATATATATATATATATATATATATAATGATCTATCAACGTCAATATTTTATTAACTTATTATTATTAATACTATATTTATCAACTCTTGTTAGACATTTAATTTCCACAATGTACAGCATTTAATTTTCTTTGTATTTGACAATATGGACAATATGCATGAGTATGACGCAGGCGTGGGCTATATAAATGCATCCATGATCCATGACTTGCTGCATTGTACTCAACTTCCATAATAATACTCCATCATTTGCAAAATGGCACAAGAAAATATTATTCATGTGTTAGGGTTGTGGGAAGTGAGATACGAGGTGTTAGCTGTGAATTCATTACTAGTGATCATCTTGGGTATGCTATGGTACAAGTTTAAAGTTTCAAATGGTGCACCACCATTGCCACCCGGTCCACGTACGTTACCAATCGTTGGGTACCTTCCCTTTGTTGCTCCTAACTTCCACACACAACTCACTAACATGGCTCACACCTATGGCCCTATCTTTAAGTTTAAGTTGGGAAGCAAACTTCATGTTGTGGTTAACACCCCAGAGTTGGCAAAGGAGGTGGTTCGTGACCAAGACGAGATCTTTTCTAACCGTGACAGATCCGTGGCAGCCTCGGTGCTAAGTTACGGTGGTCAAGATATAGCATTTTCCGATAATAATGCTAACTGGCGTAAGTTTCGTAAGATAAGTGGTCACCAGATGCTAAGCGCCAAGAGTCTTTTAGCAACTGCTTCTGTTAGACGGGAAGAAGTTAGAAAAATCGTCAAGAATGTTTTTGGTAAAATTGGAACCAAAGTTAACATTCGTACGACTGCTTTCGACACGGAGACAAGTGTCCTATCAAGAACAATTTGGGAAAGTAAAGGGGTGAAAGACAACAATCTTCCGGCGGAGATAGATAAGGCGGCCGCAAACATTGTTAAAATACTTGGACGGGTCAATTTATCAGATTTCTTCCCTATGCTTGCTTGGTTTGATCTGCAAGGCGTTGCACGCGACATGGTGAAGCAACGTGACGAGTTGCACCAACTTTTCGCTACAATAATTGAAGATCGAATCAAATCCAACTTGAAAATTTCACATGATGAAGAAGGAGAGAATGATTTTCTACAAATCTTGTTAAATTACAAGGACGAAAAAGATGGAACACCACTTAACATGAAACAAATAAAGTTACTTCTCTTGGTAATTAAGATAATTTATTCTTAATACTTTTATATCTGCTTGACTTGTTATAAGTATATCTAAAACATCGTTTGTTGTATCAGGACATTATGATTGCTGGAACAGAAACAACGGCGTCAACAATAGAATGGGCAATGGCAAGTGTTTTGCAAAATCCGAACATAATGAAAAAGGTTCAAGACGAATTAGTAGAAGTTGTAGGACTAAATAACATGGTAGAAGAATACCATCTTCCAAAACTAAAATACCTTGACGCGACGATAAAAGAAACATTGCGTATGTTTCCTCCAGCCGCTTTCCTACTCCCAAGAGCACCAAGCAAGACATGTACGGTAGGTGGATATACCATTCCAAAAGGTTGTACGACCTTTGTGAATATTTGGTCAATCCAACGGGATTCTCGGTACTGGGATAATCCTTTGGAATTCAACCCCGAGAGGTTCTTGACAAACAAATGGGATTTTAAGGGAAATAATTTGATGTTTTCCCCGTTTGGGTCAGGAAGAAGAATATGTCCAGGTGTTCCTTTGGCCGAGAAAATGTTAATGCTTACGATGGGTTCACTCTTGCACTCCTTTGATTGGAGCTTGCCCAAGGGCAAAAAACATGACCTTACTGAAACATGGAGCTTTGCAGTGAAGAAGAAAACCCCTCTCGTTCTTATCCCGTATCAAAGGTTGCCCAATGTGAGCCTCTATATGTAATATTTATTATATGACTGTTCCATATGGTAATGTTCTCATCAAAATAATGGTATGAGTATGTACATTGGCATGCTCATCGTATATGTGTACCCATTTCTAGTATGTATTAGCCTTAACTTTCGTTGTGTATTGTTTGTGGTGGAATTATATGATGTTATGAATATAAACATTTATATGGATACTTATCTTGGAATTTAATAATTTTCAAAACAACATACAAAATATGTATTTTGGATTATTGTCGCACATAGAAAAGAAAAAAAGATGAATCATGGAATGAGTTGCAGATTTCCAAGATTGCAAAACACCATTACGGTTGAATCCTTTGGGGAACTCCTTGTTATCTATTACATTAGTATCACCAATGGAACCAATTGCAATAGTAATTACAACATTACCTAAAAGTTTGTGAACGTACTCCTTGTTCGACGCTCAACATTAGTATATTATCCAATATGAATATACACATAAGTAAATAGACAATAAGTATATAGACGCATATATGTACGAGTATGAGATGTAGAGAGTATAAATGATTTAAGGGCGTCGCAATCCAATATAAATATACACATAAGTATATAGACGGCTAATCTATTCTCGGCCACACATGGAAATGTTTAGCCCTTGTGGATTCAAGGGCGTCACAATCCAATGAGTTTGTGACAAACATTACCAAAGCAGGTTCATCCCTTCAAGTTTTTTGTGGCAAAGTCATTTTCCCAAGATCTTTAACACTAGATGTGCAATGGTGGCCAAGTTGAGGCGAGATAAAAATTGGAACGTTACTCCAGTGACATGATGGCATGTTGCAGTTGCATGCAATTTCAAAAGGGGGCCTCAATCACTACATGCAAGGATCGAATGTATGTTGAGCGCGAGTGAAACATTCAATAGAGTTGTCTGGGAACAGCAATAATGCATGATCCTGTGGTGCTAGAATCTGAGACGCTAAAATGACCAATGATTATGTCTACTAAAGAAATGTGCTTTAAACGTGTGGATTCTTGATAAACCTACATCATACGCGGGTTTGACCTGTGGATCAAGGATGCCACTTTGACACTCGTAAGACAAGTGACATTTTGCTTGCCGTCTATCTTTGATTTTAACCCACTCGATCCATCCATAACTAACAAGGGGACGCCTGAGCAAACCCATTATTAACATGTGTATTAGTTTGACGTATTCAATGTCGTCGTCACACTTGTTAAATCAACCCCAAAATTAGAAAAAGAGGGAAGAAATAATAACATTATCTATATACTAAAGAGGAGTGTCGGCTGACACTTCCTCTCCTACCCCCTCAACTTTAAGCTAATTGCAACTTCAGTCCTCCTACTTTATATTTCAGTTAATTACAAGTTTAGTCCCTTTACTTTTCACTGCCACCCCCTCATGTTTCAGCTAATTGCAACTTCAGTCCCCCTACATTTATTTTGTTTTATTATCGATTTCACCGGCCAAATGTTTGTTTCACGGTTCAGTCCGTTGCGCGCCGCCGCAACGCGCGGCGGGTAAAATTGCTAGTTTTGCATAATTTCCAACCTTGGAATTAGTTGTTTATCTTCTACATCAACAAAAGAAAGATACTTGCCCACCTTTACAAAGCCCCAAACAAACATTAAATTCTAAATGTCAGCTAATAGTGTGAGGTACACACCAAAACCCTTCAGTTAGAATCAACAACCAGTTTCTTGGCCACTAATCG
This sequence comes from Ambrosia x helenae, assembly GCA_030844895.1. NCBI lineage: Eukaryota > Viridiplantae > Streptophyta > Magnoliopsida > Asterales > Asteraceae > Ambrosia > Ambrosia x helenae. The sequence continues at coordinate 52,551 of JAUTDX010001200.1, forward strand.
AATCCCAGCATTCTGTTGATAGTCGTATGGATCTAGAGAAAAGAAAGCATCCACCAAGGAACCTGGACGGATCAACTGTTCGAGTTCTGCAACATCATACCTACTGAACACAACCCGTTGTATGGATGATGATTCTTTCTGGTGTATCTCTGTGATCCATCTAACACTGTCTCCTTCTGCCACAGTTGGTAATCTGTAAAAGTAAATCATAGTTTTCAACATCGTTTTATTATCACAGCCTGCGTTATGTTTTTTTTTTTAAGGCTGGCAAGTTGAGCAGGTCGATTGGGGTAATTCAGGTCATACTTAGTATCTGTCAAAAGACTCAAAACAAGTCACACGTGTCGTTTGGCCCATCAACACTTTCTAGTCAATTCTTTTTAAAAAGGTAAAAAACAATAACGCTGTTATTAAATAAAAAATATTAGTATCTATTTATATAAATATTTTGAACAAACGATTTAAGAACTTATATTCAATAAATATGGCCCTCTTACAAAACTTTTTGATCTGACCCATTGATTGCACTTTGAAGTAAGCTTTTGATTTGACCCGTTTGAGATAAAATAACCCCCCAATCGACCCATTTATATCCGCAACTGAAACAAAAGAAAGACTTACTGCAATCTAATGGTGGGCGTGTTATAAAACCCAGGCTTTCTGCTCACAACAGGCCTCCACTCAGAACTGCTATCAGAGTCCACAAACCTCTTAGCAACATCATCACACGCATCAAGAACGCTACAAAGATTTGGGGATGCGTCAACCACAAAGCTTAATCGAGGCCTTCCTGCATGATCAACAAATCTTGTGCTTAACCCAAACCGTACTTTTAGAGCATCACAGCGGATCTGCAACGGTGTGTCTCTGTGAAGTATCTGCATCTTTCGAGGTCCACGGAAAAAGGGGGCGGTAGTTACAGTGACAGAGGGTATGGACACGTCATCAAGACCGACAAATTCAGTGCTTTCAGTGATGGTGTTAGAAGTAGTGGCTGCAGATGATTCTTCTTCCTCCATAGCTTCATTCGCTTCAATGGGCTCGTTTACTATTTTGTCTACAAGGGGGCTAAGGTCAAACGGGTCAGGTTGAGCATGACCTGGTTCAACTCCATTTTGATCTGGTTCTCCAGCACCAGACGCCACTAGTGAAAAGATTGGATGTGTTGGTCCTGTTGTAGGAGAGTTATGATGGTCAATGTTTCTCCTAGATGAGGGTGGGCTAGTGCTCGGGCCGGTTCCATCTACAGCAGATTTTGCATTACTGCCACTGCGGTTTCTTGTGGTAGCATTTGGAGAAACCCAACTGTTTTCTGTAAAGATATCAGGAAGGCTAGATTCCTACATGAGGGATAGATTGGTTATTTTACAGTTATTTTCATACTTAGTAAATCCCACCAATAGCAAAGCTAAGATTGGTTATTTTACAGTGTTATTAGAAATTCATAATCACAAGTTGAAAAAGTGAGAAATTACCAAGAAAAGAACAGTTGCACAATACTTGAGAACTTCAAGATTCATTCGAACATCGTCTAAACTCCTGAAAAATTGTTGAATAAAAAATTAAACCCAAATGGCAGTGTTATCTTTATTCAAGTCATCTAGTCATAAAAAATGGCACTCGGGTAAAAGAGGCTTATATCATATTTGCTGTAATAAAAAGTATAGGTGGTAAAACTCGAAACAGCACACGAAAAAAGATAAAAAAAAATTATAACTTGGCTCATTAATCCATTTTAACTTAGAATAAAGATAAAAAAAAGTATAATTTTTTATAAATATTTGTGTTGTGAGTTGACATGTTTAACCCCGGTTAGCATCTCAACCCATTTAAATTAAAATAAATAAAACAGAAATAAATATAATTTTAATAAGGTCAACATGTAAATCGGTTTACAACTCATTTATAACCAGTCAACCCGTTTGAGCTCTTTCCGTAAATGAGTTATAATGGTTTTATCCAGGATGCATTATTCTAAGTGTGTCTGGATTAGAGTTAATGCCTTTAATCACAAATAAACATACGGATTGGTTCATCGATTCAACCTGTCAACCTGAAACCCATGAGCCCACCAACCTTACACGATTGACCCCCCTGTAAAAAAGCCACAAACGTACCTGTGTGATTGTTTTCCGAGACCAAAATAATTAGCCAGACTAGCCATCTGAACAAACAGAACCACTATAATTAGCATTTAATAAGAGTAATTAACTTAATCCAGATAGAAGCTTCATAAACATTAAACCTATTATACCTTCATATCACCAGCTCTCCTCCCAAACCTCTGTGTCAACAACGCCAACGAATCAATCGTCCCTTTTGGCTCCGGCGGTGCTCTATTTATCTGAGCAAACGCATCCCTCAACCTCACGCAATCAAACCTAATAATATTATGACCTGCCCATATCCTCCCTATACATCAAACACGCAAATCAATTACCACAACATCCAAACCAATAATCGCCATCACAATATGAATAAGGGGCTTCTACATGTACAACCAAAAAAATTATTTCAACACTAAGTACATATATACAGGTCGTATACTAACAAAAGAATGTCGAAGCATGTTTGGTTGCGCAACTATACCACTCGTAAAACGGGTGAGCAATAACCAAACCAGAACAGAAAACAACTAAACCGAACCGAAATTAACCGAAAACCGAATTAACCAAAAATCAGTCTTGTACCCTCGGTTAACTGAAATTGACCAAACCGAGCCATTAATATTTTGATATATTTCTAGCTTTTATACCTCTATTACATATATTTACTGTTTTATATATTTATACCTTTATCTCGTGTATTTATACATTCATTAAATCATTTCATGTATGTATATCTCCATTCCATATATTTTTAAGAAAAAAAAATAGACCAAGCTTGGTTTTGGTCATTAACCTAACCGAAAACCGACCAATTAACCGAAAACCGATTGGTTAATAAAACAGATTAACCGATAGACTTTGGTTTCGGTTTAGGTAAAGGCTAATAACCAAACCAAAGTTTCCACACTCCTAGCTCATATACATGTATACTAGCCATATATAAGAGTTAAACAAGCCAAGCCCGATCAGGCTCAAGCTCGAGCTCGGTTCGAGCTTTGTTTTTAAAGCTCGAGCTCGGCTCGTTTGTAGTTTCTCAAGGTCGGGCTCGGCTCGTTTAGTGTTTATTAGTTAATATATTAAATAAAAATAATATAAATAATAGGCTCGTTTAGGCTCGATAACTCGATAAGTCAAAAGCTCGGCTCGGCTCGTTTATTAAACAACTTTAAAGGTAAATAGTATAAAATATCAATAAAACTAATATTATAGTAAGGCTCGACAAGCCTGACGAGCTTCGTATGACAGGCTCGTGCTTGGGCTCGATAAGTAAACGAGCTTTGTTTTAGGCTCAAGCTCGGCTCGGCTCGGCTCCTTTCGACCTTTTTATCGAGCCGATTTCGAGTAGCTCGCGAGTTGCTGGGCTTATACGTATGCTGGTTGTATACTTGATCAGCCGAACACACCCTAACATTATCTTACTAGTATATGACTCGTATACGTGTCAGGGTGTCATAATAACATGGCACAGGTGTACATTTAACCCAAGCCTATGAATAATAAACCTCAAATTCGTAAATTACCATGTAAAATGTCGTAAACTTTATCTGCAATGTCAGAGAAAGTGGGGGCCGAAACGACGGCGTCTGGAGTGATGCCGTTGGCGCGAACAGATAATGTGGAGATGAGAGAGAGGTCATGTGGTTTGACCAACGTCTCGTAGCTTTCCAGCTCAATAAGCTTTCTAGGGCAAACCAGGATCGACCCGAATTCCAAGATTGCGAACCCTTGACCGGGTCGGTTCGGGACGGTGGTTTCGAGGTCGAAGAAAGCTATCTCTGGTCGCTCTGTGCTGCTGGATACCATGTTTGTTTTGTTTCAATATTATCTGAATATTGTTGTGTTTTGTTGGGGGTTTGGGTTTTATTATTTATTTATAGGGGTTTAGCTTTGGAGAGAAGTTTAGTTGGGAAGAAAACGTGTGGTGTTACTATTATACCCTTTTGGAAGAAAGTGGTGTTTCAATGGGCTTGTGATGACTTCAATTTGATTACATTAAAGCTGTAAAAAACTTAAAATCAATGTTTTCATATTCAAATCTCGCTTTGAATCGATCTTCTTACCGGTCTATTAGCTTGACCAGTCTAACCAGTCGGACCGGGTGTAAGAATCGAATGGTGTTGTAAAACTAAAAGGGTAAAATTTGAAAAAAAATATTAAAAAATTCCGGTTCAACCCCTTAAAAACCGAGGTCAACCGGTCGGGTTTCCGGTCCGACCATCGGTTTACCGTTCCAACCCCTGGTTCACTGCACACCCGGTCCAATACCTTGACCTGAACCGGTTCGAGCCTCGGTTCCCGGTCCAACCGGTCTGACTGGCTGTTTCGGGCTGGGTTTCAAAACATTGGTTAAAATATGAAGCAAATATTATAAAGAAAATACAAAAATAAAAAAACTAAAGAGGAAAAATAATCCCTAAAGTTACCTTGGAATGAAGTAAAATGAAAGATGTTGAAGAAAGTCAATTTGGAAAGATACTTTTTTATGCATTCATACATGGTTTCCAAACAATGAAGTTTTGTCTTAAACCATGACAAGAAGCAAGCATCTACTTTGATGTCTTTGTAGTTTGTACTTGGCATCTTAAAGGCTTCTTATGCCTTTTACCTTGCTAGTTGCTAGTGTGTATTTAACTTACTCTTCGATATGTTACAATAATGGACAACAATGAATTAATATTCAAATACAGAGAACATAATATGTACACACCTCCAATGTTGATTTTACGGATTATAAATTCAAAAACATACTAGGATGGAAGGAGTGCTTCACATAATTACCCTTAGTTCCTCTAATCATATATATGGTTATGTCATTATTCCATCAACTACCCTAAAACCACTTAATCGCTCGCAGCACTCCACTCAAATACCCTCTTAACTTTTTTTTTTTCTTAATTAAAAATAAATTATACAATTAAACACTAAAATTTAATTTAAATTTCAAAAAATACTACATAATTCAAATTGAAAACAACAAAATCAAAAAAAAAAAACTGAACAAAAATACATGGATATAAATTTAAACTATTTGTCGTCCGACTCGAGGTAGTGTAGATCTAGAGTTCCAATATGTTCAACAAGATCAAAACGAAGTCATAAATGTGTATATTTAGATCTAGAGTTCCAATATGTTCAACAAGATCAAAACGAAGTCGTAAATGTGTATCTTCATTTCCAAACTGAACGTAATCATCGGGTGGAATGAACAACCCGAGCTCATCGTTTGAGAAATTCAACTTATAGTATAAAAAGAAAAAAATGGGGTATAAAATTTGAGTAGAATGGTTTATATAAGTGTGTGAAAAATTAAAGGGAAAGATGTTTATTTATTGTCGTTTAATGTTTTTTTTAAGCCCCAATGGTCATCTTTGACCCATCCCCATCGACTCCCAAAGGCTACATTTTTGGGTTAAGTGGTGACTAGTACCCTCTACAAGGTACCACCTCTATCACTACCCTTGAGGCCGGCGGTGGTGTACCCGCAAGGGTAGTGGTACCCGCTTGACGCTTCACCCTAATGCTAGGGCGGATCTATAGTATAAGGATGGGTAACGTCCGTTGACCCTCAACTTTTTTGGCGTAGTGTATTTTTAGTGTTTTTTTTACGTGTTTTGTATTACGTTACCCGTGAAAATTATGTAACGTTACCCTTGAAATTTGAGTCTAGATCCGCCAATGCCCTAATGCCCCGCCTACCCTTAATATTGATTATATGCATGATTATGATGACTAAAAGAATGTTAACCGGTGTATATAAACCATTGTAACACTCTTAATATTTAAAATGATGATGTACTAATATATAAAGTTTGATATAAATCTCTATTAAAACATTTTAACCGACTATCAAGGGGAAGTGGGGAACACAACATAGGATTCTTGGATTCTTGTCAACTTTATTTACTCACCATCAAGTTTGTATTTGGTGCTTATTATTCATTTTTATATCTAACCTTTAGTTTTGAACTTTTGTTTTGACCTTTTGAAAACTCAATACCATGTGTAACATAATGATACATAAAACTTCAATGCCACACATAGATGTAAGGTCTAAATGATGTATTAAAGATGTTTCGTTTGTTCATTCGTTCGTTTGGTTCATTCGATTTAAGTTAGTATGACATGTCATTTCATTCGGAATGGGGTGTTGCGAAAAGTGGCAAAATAGGAGGGTGGGTTGTTGGAATGGTTCCGGTCAAATGGGTTGGGATCAAAATAGGTAGCAGGTTCATATGCTATATTTGCCAATTATGCTTTGTTTCTCCAACCCGGTACGACGATAAGAAAATTTAATTGTGTGGTTTCATATTGCAAGTGTGGTGTTACAATAATGTTGAATTAAAGCAACTTTGCTACAAAATGCATCCTACTATTAGGCTATATAACCCTGTGCTGTCTGGTAAACATCAGGCTTGTATCCAGTTAACCTTGCTTCAACTGTCAATAACACAAGCATCTCATAGATCAAAGATTCATGCTTATGACTCCAATCGCCTGCCAGAAACTCATGAACTGCTTCGCCTATCTGCACCCAACTTCTTCCAGGAGGCTTTTTCAGCGCCAATTCAACCATCTTTTCCCTCATATTTGCAACATCTTTCCACCTTTTCGCACCAGCATACACATTCGACAACAATACCAGATACGCAGCCGCTTTATCATCGTCAAGATTCAACTTGCCTAGCTTTTGAGCAACTTGAGAAGCAAGATTTGCATTCTTGTGGATTCTACAACCGCCAAGTAACGCACCCCATATCGCATCGTTTGGCTCCATGGGCATAGCTTCTACAAGCTTATGCGCTTCATCCAAGAGTCCACCACGGCTTAGAAGATCAACCATGCAACCATAATGCTCGATTTTGGGCTCAATTCCCCAAATCTTGTTCATGTTTTTGAAGATATGGCGGCCTTCTTCGACCAAACCAGAATGGCTGCAAGCATTCAACACAACTAGCATGGTTATGTCATCCGGTTTTGAACCATCATCTTGTGCGTTTTCCATCGATTGGAAGACACTTAAAGCATCTTTGCCGCGACCTTGTTTCGCAAAACCTGAGATCATGGTGGTCCATGAAACAGTACTTTTCAACGGCATACGTTTGAACAATGCATACGCATCATCAATAACACCACAACCAGCATACATGTGTAAGAGCGCATTATTCAAACGCACAGTGCGTTTCTTATTCATTACATGCCAACTCCTATCAACGTAAGAATGTATCCACCTCCCCATTTTCAAATCACCAATCTCCGCACAAGCAGATAACGCCGCAACCAAAGTCACCTGATCCAATTCCATACAACACTTCAACATCTCACGCACCAAAAACAACGCTTCCTTACACCTACCGTTGTTCACACACCCATAAACCAACGTGGTCCAAGAAACCACATTTCTCTCCGGCATCTCATCAAACACTCTACGCGCCCCATCAACATCCCCACACTTAACATACCCAGAAAGCAAAGTATTCCAAGTCACCACATTTCTCTCAAGCATTTCATCAAACACCTTATGCGCATTCTCCATTCCACCACAAACCACATAAAGATTCACCAAATTAGTCTGAACAAACAAATTCAAACACAACCCACCAACCAAAACCCTCCCATGAAACTTTTCCCCCAATCGAAACAGCGTTCCGCGAGCACACGCATTGATCACAAACGAGTAACTATACTCGTCCGGCCTTTCGCCCAACGCCAGCATTTCATCAAACAAATCAACTGCTTGCCGAGGATTACCATTCCCAGCAAACCCTCTAATGATTTGATTCCATGAAGTAATGCTAGGGGTCTTGATCTGTGCAAAGGTTAGGTGGGCTTGTTGAAGATAACCGGAACGTATGTATGATTGAAGCAGCTTAACAATGAGGAAATTTCTTTGGGTAAAGTTGTTAATAATAATCTGGGTGTGGAGTTGGGTGGTTTCTGTGATCGTGTTTGTGTTTTGGAAAAGATTGAAGAGGAATTGTTGTAGAAATCGAGGAGTTGTTGGGTGTTTTGTGGTGATGGCGCGAAAAGTTTCTTGAACAGACATACAGTCGTTTAATTTACAATGTAGCAAATGGGTTCCTATGAAACCCTTAATGGCGGTTAGTTTACAATAGTTTTTGCAACTATTAAAGTTATTGTATTTAGTTATCGGATTTTAGAAGTGTTGTACCCGGTCCGGGTTTCGAAATCTTGGTTCGAGTAGCATGGGCTTGACAATTACACTGCTTTTTTGCATTTTCTTGTAGTGATGACGTTGCTGCCACATGGCGTAAAATGCCCCTAAAAGACTTGAACCATTACACATGGTCTAAGAGCTCGTGTTTGACAATGTCAAAGTCCTTGGCTACGAACGTCCTTAAAGCTTTCGATGAGAGAGGGAGGAGAGAGATTCTAAGCAAATAGATCTACACGACCAGCCAAGAAGTGTCTAAAATTTATCTAAGATAAATAAGATACCGATGATGAAAGTGGTGTGCTTGAAATGATACTGCAATAAGAAATGGTGACGACTTAAATCGAGCCACGTGACCCCCCGCCCCACTCCGGACGGTCTTATAAGCAACAACACATTAAGGGGCTGTTTGGTAAGCCTCTTAACGAGACTCTAAACCATTCAGCACTGAATGATTCAGCATTAATCGCGTTTGTTTCAGCTTCTGAATGGAATGGTTAAGGCTAAACCATTAAGATTTGAGATGTTGCTGAACCATTAAGTACTGAACTAGGCTGAACCTTAATGGGACTTTCCTACCAATGTGGGACAAGAAAACTAACAATTAAGAGGTCCAACTTAATGATTCAGCACTTAACCATTCAGAACTCTTAACCATTCAGACTTCTTAATTAGTCAGCACTTAATCAACCAAACAGCCGCTAAGACTAATAAGCATCTTTAGCTATGTACTTGTGTTTAGCTTCAAATCGTATGTTCATGGGAGTAAATTATGAAAATGGAACCAAAACCCTCGAGATCAAGTAGTCGAGTTTTGCGTCAACTCATATTTTTTATGTGGAAATAAACCATTGGCTCCAAAGAAGTGGGGGAAAATGTCATTCCACGCCCAATTAACCCATCATTACACATGGTCTTATAAGATAAGGTAACCATGTCAAACACATGGACTCAACCAAATGTTTTGGTTTGTCCAAACTGAAGATAGTTGATGTTGGTTTGAAGCTTCTTTAGCCTTGTTGAATATGTATTTCATATTTACTATAATTTGTTTTATAAACAATATATTGTGCTACAGAATTTCACAAATAAAATTAGTATTGTATTTTAAAATTTCACACAAATAACAATATTGTACATGACTCAAAACATCTCCTAGGTTTCATATGCCTTAGCAAGCAAATGGCGGGAGGAGGTTTAATTAAAAATCTTTGCAAGTAAAGGTGAAGGAAGATAAACGAAGTTCTTCACCAAACAAAGTGCAATCATGTCACATTATGCCTATGAAGTGAAGGGCTTTCATTTATGATCATAACAATGACTTTGTCCAAAGACCAACTATTTGTACATAAATATCCACTCATCAAATTGTGTGTGCACTAAAAAAAACTAAAGGATATCATCATCTAACACTAGCTCTATCCAAAAACTTTTAAACCAGACACCGTAGCCACATAGTAAGGCTAGGGTGTGGGATAAAGCCCTTGCATTACGTAGGTTTTGGGGCAAAATGATCCCAACCTCAATGGGGTGCTCAGCTAAGGTGGTTGGGGACATTACCTACACCCCCAACCTAGGATTTGTTTGGTTCACAAAATATTAGTAAAGGAATTGGAATATTTGAAAGAAAAGTCTTAAGTGTTTGCTTATAAATTTGTTAAATCGAAAAATGTAAAAAAGGCTAGATGGCGACATTTCTCCGCCTGCCAACCTGAATCCACCAAGACAAAAAACAGCCAAGACCTTGTGAAGAATCTGGCTTGTGCATATTGAATCCATGGAACAATAAACTATGTTATTCCATATGTAATATTTACATTTGCTCAGTTCGATATGTTTTAATCATCTTCGATTTGGTCTGTTCATATCTGGAAGAAGTGAAGAAATCTAGAGGATGAGGTGGGCGATGGAAGACGAAAATAGAAAGATTGTGAAAAGAAGTTAACGGTTTTAAGTTCAATGTTTCACTGTAATTTGTACTGTTATAGGTTCCCATTACATTTGCCGTTCAAAGAAAAACACCATGGACATCTTTCATCACAAAAGTAATCACGTCATAGTCATAATCGCACTTCTAGAGTTCTAGATGATGCTCTACCAACTCGGAAGTCATGATTGTAGGCACATTGATCAGCTAAGCACAAGAGAGCTTGACACTAAAGAACAGAATACACTGTGTGGATGATGCACAGTCAGACAACATATGGACCACACCAGGAGCTGCAAATTACAGAAGATTCAACAACTAGAGTGGGTGATCATATAAACTTTTCAAAAATGAAAGAACTCCAAGTCAAGATGAAGCGCTCTTATCCATGACTATCCAAGACATATTCAAGGTAAATGGGATTTTAAAAAATAATAAAATGCTCCCTTAAAAGATAGATTCATAATCAATCATAATAATGATAATGATAATAATAATAATAATAATAATAACCCTTTTGTAAACTAATGATTTGTACCAGTTTAGAGACAAGCTAGTGAAAAACAACTTCTGGTTGACCAAGGAGTGGAAATAAAATGGATTAGTAACATCCACCCAAACCCACTATACACCCTCCTATTGATGTAATCATATATCTTTCACCCTTATAGCAAATTTATTAATCTTTATAGGTTCTTAACAAATTAAGCATAAAGGACCCATCACCCACTAGTTGAACATATAAGAGATTGTATGGAAACACATTTGTCAAATACTACTCGCCGGTGAGATCTTAAGAACTACTTTCACTATGTGTGTATGCCCATGACAACTACAATGTTGCACAAGTATAAATGCATCTTAAAAGAACTACTAAACAAACAAACAAGCGTCCCCACCAAAATCTTACTCGTAGCAAGTTGTTGGTAGAGTCTAGGGAGGGTAGAATGGAGGCAAACCTTTCCTCTCTTTCCTCTATCCAAGATAGAGAGGCTGCTCCTGCTGAGACCCCGGCTCCCATTATATTAAAACAATTGCAGTATCTATATGTGGTGTACTGCATTTCAGTTGCATCCCAACATGGGAATCGTAGGGACTATCAAGTGGAGTTCTTATATATCTAAACCAAAAGCTAAACCTTAGCAAACAAAAGAACAAATTTCAATACAAAACTATTTCACAATAGTATTCATTCAGTAACCATAGCCAACATGTAATCTTTATACCACAATATAAAATATATACCATCAGCAACCCTGTCGATCGGAGATTCAGATCACAACAGTGGCCGCCCTAACCTGACTAAGTCGTTGTAGCCTTGGATATCATAGGAACTCCATGATGTGAAGCAAGCAGCAACTCGTTCATTCGCGCAATTTGATGCAGCAATTGATTAATTCTCTGCAAGCCCAAAATTAAGACTGTTAAATTAAACAACAATGCAGTAAATTTGCATATAAAAAAATCTTGTTACTTAAGCTAGACATTTCATCAAACACTTGGTATGCAACTTAACAAACCAACTCAAAAACCAAACAAACCTCATCTTTCTCCTTAATAACCCCAAGAAGCTCATCCACCGACTCCCCACGTGACCGCCGCCGTCGCCGGAGACAAAACCTCAAGTAAAACAACCCCATCACCACCGTCGACCCAACAATCGGCAAATTCATAAACCAAACCAAACTTTTTCTATTGAAAACACAATTCCAAACCCAGGAAACAATGCCAAACCACTTAACTCGCAAAACCCACCACTTAACCGAAATGGGTCCTCCAATTACCAGCGGTTTCATCTCATTTGAACTTGAATCATTAGTCAACGGTTTGACTGTTTCGGCATGTGCAGTTTCTGGAACATGGGGGTGAAGGTTAAGGCCTTCGTGATTGGTGGGAGGGAAGACGACGGGGGTGTGGTGGTGGTCTTTTTGGTCCGGTGGCGTTGACCACCGTGTTTCGGTTTCGTCACTGTGTGGGTCTGGTAATGAGATGACTGGTGATTGGGTGGTGGGGAAAGAAGGTAGGTGGATTCGTTCCCATGAAATGAAGGTGTTTGGGTATAATAATGTATCGGCTTTTAGGGGTTCTTCTTCCTCCGCCATTGATGGGTGGAGGAAGGTTGTACGACTGTAATCTCAACTCTCTGAAAGTTTTATTATGTTAATGTTTTATTGCCTAGACTCATTTGGGGTACTTTGGAGCTTTTGAAATGTTAATAGTTATCGGTAGGGTTTTCACGGTTCGGTTTAAAAAGTTAAAACTGTGAAACTTTTTAAATTGGTCTATCGGTTTGATTGTGCGGTCGGTTTTTTTAAGGTTAAAGTTTGGTTGATTTCAAGATTTCAGATCAAAGTGAACGCTTTAATTTACGGTTATACAAAAAAAGGGTAATAAAGAATCATAAAGGGCAGAAATAATATATAAGATTTTAGATTTTTAAACCGCGGTGTGTGTATATATATATATATAATCTATTAGGTTTTTTTATAGAATCTATTGGACCAAACATTTATCGGTTTAGCTAAGGGTGATTTTGGTTTGGTTTAAAACCGTGAAATCGTTCACACTAATTATCAATTTGGTTTTACGGTTGGTGTATTTTGTTACTTTAGGTCAGCCGATTCCAAAAATTTCAAACTGTAGCGAAAGATTTGGTTCATGTGTACATTGAAAACGGGCCGTATAAAGTTAGATTGGACCTAAATAATGTTAAAACTAGACAGGGAACACCAATGGGTGACCTGTATAAGACACGATAAGACTTGTTAACTAAAAAGTACACCATGTGATTTTTTTCATTTTTTTAAAATAATCGGAATTAAGTGGCAAAAGTCCTTTATTTCTCTTTTTTGGTACATAAAACATAAAACTGTCTTATAAACATGAGATATAAAGTAGTTAAACGAGTCGTGTTCATGTTTAGAACTTGATTTGTTCGCGTCGTCAGAGACCTGTTAAACCTGTTAAGACACGATTTGCCAGCCCTCAACACCCTATCTTTAGCCCTTAACCATGTCCCCCATCCATGCCATGGGTGTTAATTATTTAGCGCTTACAAGTTTATGGGTGCTAATTATTTAAGTATCATGGTCCTTGGCACATTAGATGCAAGTGAACATGGCAGATTAGCAGCAAATCATTAAACCAATAAATAGAATAAAAATTAAAATCATTTATAGATTTAGATCTATTAATGAGTAGGAAGAACAATCGTGAAATCAAACCGGAACCAAACGTCTGATTGGGTCACTTTACTTTTCAATGGTTCGATTTGGTTCTTTAGGATAAAAACCCTCACTAATGGTTTAACTCACGGTTGACCTAAACACCGACAAACCGAACCGTAAACATTATGGTTATTGATTTTCAACCAATAATGCTCCTATCTCAAACTTGCAATGTTTTTTTTCCAGATATTTGATCATTAGTCTAGGATCAAATCATATCCAACAGTGTATAGATCAATTGAATTACTTCATTTATTCATTGCAAGAGAATCATGTTTCTTGAGAAAATGAAAGGAACGATATGTCATACGAAGATGGAAGAGTGTTTCAGTAAAGGTTATTAAGTACATGGTTTTCCTATATACTTTTGTTTAAAGCAAACAGATTATTAGTTTGAAACAAAAGGACTTTTAGCAAAGGTGTACACAATTCAATATTTGTTTTATTTACATTTAAAAACTTGTCAAGTTTTGTGTCTCATCCTTTCCAAATAGTTTATGTTCCAATTACTTTATTTCCTAGTAAGAGAGAACAAAAGATCATCATCATCATACTCAGTTAATCCCACCTATAGCAAAGCTAAGGTAGGGTCTGAGAAGGGTAAGATGTAGACAACCTTACCTCTACCCCTAAGAATAGAGAGGCTGCTTCCAGTGAGACCCCCGGCTCGATGTGGTTTGGTATCAAGCCTTGGACATAAGGCACAGAACACTTAGCAATCGGGACAAACCCGATCGGTGCATGTACCCCTTTGTCTTTTGGCTATCAACGCCACCACATGATGCATGATTAACCGTCCGTCGTTTTTAACGTTATTTTCACGAAATTAGTAAAATAACGTTAAAACTAGTGCAACTTTACTTTTGCCCCCCGAGGGCCACACATATATACATTATATGCGCACACCGTAAGTGGGGCGTAGAAAGAACAAAAGATATGAGTTGATAATCATGTGAAATGCACATGGAACAGCTTAACTTTGGTTTAAAGGGAGAGATCAATGTCATTAATAAACAAATAATGAAATCAAATACTACTTTTGAAATACTATTTTGATGATGATGATGATGATGATGATGATGAAATACTACTTTTGAAATATAACCTCTCATCTCGTATCTTATATATGTTGATTTCCTTATTAACTTGGAAGATAAAAAGTATAACTTCTTATAAAAAACCATTCATGAGGTTTTTGAAATTTGCAGTGTAATCTATTTTAAACTTTATATTACCATTATTAGCCACTAAACATATTTCAAAACTTAATTTACCATTTACCCATTACCTTTTGTTATAAATAACGCAACCAATTTTCCAACAATAAAAGGAACCACACCATAAAGGTGGGATCCAGTACAAACCACGTTGATTATAAAAACGGTGAAAACAGATTTGATCCATCTATTTTGTTATCAAGTGTTAATGTTGATTACACATCATCATGTTAGATTTAGTTATTAAATTACAAGTATTAAGGCCATATTAGGATTTGTGTATTATTTAAACAAATTCTCTCTCCATAAATCCCTCTAATCTATGTGTCTCTCCTATGCCAGCGTGATATAGAACACAGAAATAATACCCTGGGGTTCACGGAACCCACTACCCGGGTCATCGGCGGTGGTAAACCCCAAAGGGTAGTGGATACAAGGGGGCATTTTCGGGTGGCGCCCCGCCCCTTAGGTTTATTGTTTATTGGCATAAAAAATATTGGTAACATTAAATTAATTTACAACGTTAGCAAGGTTTATTAATAAAGGACACTTTATGAATTCAATTAGTAAACTAATATCCTCACTAAAGTTGGTGCTGAATATTATAATCAAACCATTCACTAAATATAAGTTAAACTATCTCCACACAGGACAGTCGTTGTCACTTTTAAAATTGTAGAAGAAACCATGACAAACATAAAAATATCAAGACAAAGTGTAGTGTAAAATATCTTAGTACTATACTTTGTAGGAAATAGGGTTCACTTTTATTAAAATAATAATAAAATAAAATAATAACGAGACTCTCGTTATTCGTAGGAAATATAAAAGTACAATACCGTATACAAAATTAAATAAATAAATAAAGATACAACCAAAATGTACCAACTCTAGATTCAAGCAACTTCAACCGCATCATCATCTACTATCGCCTCTGCAAGGATAAAATATTTGTTGATAATTTTTGGTTGAGGATCGTGTTAGACACGGGGCCCTTAAAACAGATTCCGCGCCTCCTCTCAGACGGTCTGTCTCCCAGGGTACAACAACCGGAACAGTAGTGTACTGCCGGAGATGGTCTCGAGCCCAAGATTACACCAACAGGTGATTATGTGTTTTTGAAACATGAATAAAACAGTTGTAGAAGATGAGAGTCCTCCTCTCGTCATTTTGGAACAAATCATAATATGAACAAATAATTATGTGAATGTTCTTCTACTCATTATTGGAACAATCAGGTAATATCAATCTCTTGTAAAGAGTTTTTCCAAACTCTATTTATATTACACATGAACCAACTAACGTTCATATATAGAATAAATTCACAATAATTGAAACATTATTTCATTTTATTATTGTCATAAACAAGTCATTAAACTTGTAATTAATAAAATGCTTAATGGATTTTAATGGTGAACTTGAAACCGTCAAGTTACTTTTATGGCATGACTTGAAACAGTCGGTTTGACCAAGTCAACTGACTGGTTTGACCAAGTCAACTGGCTCGTAACAGACTCCTGCTCCTAGACGTCGATGCGCGCATAACATGCGCCATCGAGACTACCAGTAACATCAGGTGCAGACCAGGATGACACGCACTAACCAGGGTGCTACCTGGTCATGCGCCACTATAGTCCTGCGCAGCTACGTCATCCGCGGACCGCTATGTCACCCGCGCGCGGACGCCGAGCGGCTCGGTGCCCATGCGCCAGTTGTCACGGTTTACGTCGACGCGGAGACCAGGACTCTACCTGGTCTTTCGCCATGTACTAGACCACTTCATGTTTTGTCCCACCAATGTGGGATAAAACTTAATCCATTTTCTCATCTTTGGTTGTTCCAACCTACAACTTTCAAGCTTCGATATCTCATTCATCTTAGCTCTATTTTGGACGTGGTTTGATTCGTTGTGATACTCTTCACAATATAGTACACAAACCTTAAAATAATTATTTATATAACACATATATAAATACATTTATTTAAGTCCAAAATTAGTGAAAAACTCATTTTCACTACCATTTTTCCAACAATCCCCCACATGAATGGAGATCGAAAAACACACAAATTACCAATGTAACCTCGACGGTTGAGTCTTGCATAGGATAGGTAGGTGTAACCCTTTGAACCTTCCCTTGTGAAGCATACTTAGCTTACTAGCTGTCAATATGAACTTGATGTCTTTGAATTGACGGCTGTTTGTGTAAACGACAATATACGTTCACACAAGACTCCCCCTAGCCTGGCCATCCCCTCATTATCGTGTCCAATAATGGTCATGGAACACTTTCCTGGTTCTGCGGGAGCTCTAGAAATTGTGCCCACAATTTCATTCGAAGCGACCACACTTCTCTCCAACATAGGTGATCTTAAATCATTAAAAGCATTATGGTGTGTAATGATCTACACTAATCATTAAACCATATGTTATGCTTAACCTCTCAACAATGTCACTGGATTTATAGGAATGGACTAGGACGTATTTAAACACCCTTTTGTAGTTTAGGGAATATGTATATAACCATATATACTAGCTTATATATAAACATATATCTTAGCTATGCCCCCACAGTGACTACCTTTCGGTTCATGATTAAGTTTGCCTATTGAACCTAGATCTTGGGATCTCCAGTCAACTAGGTTAGGTTTCCCTCATGTCCCTTTTTCCATGGGCTTTAGTCTCATTCCATACAACTTCATCTCTTATCAACCATCTGGTTGTTGGATCCATTTGCAACTGAGATAAGTTGTTCTAACGTGTTCTTGACTCGCTGGTCAATTTAGCCATTTTGTCAATTCGTAAGGCTTATACCATATGATCTAAACATAGATCTGGTTATGGTAGCAGGATAGGTAGGTGTTACCCTTTGAACCTTCCTTTTCGTCTTTAGAATGACGTGAAACTCAATTCATGGCTAAACACGTTTCTATGCCTTTGGTGATGTGATTCAAAGTTAGCTAGGCTTTGGATCTTATCAATTGGCATTTGAGTCCAATCAACTCGATTGACTCACTCCATTTTCAAATGCAAGCCACCCCCACATTTAAGTGTTATTGGATAATATCCAATGGGGTGATGAAAGGTTCTCCCTTTCGTATGAAGTTTGAGAAACTTCTCAATACCATTTTTACATCCCCTACGGGTTGTTTCTTAAATGGCTCTTCCCCCCACATTGCTTGCACTTTGAATGTTTCATTAACAAGTATTAGTCTAGCATGCTTTAGACTCCAATACTCTAGCATGTGAACAGAAGATGCATCATTCTGATTCTTCACAGCCTTAAGAGATAACGCACTATCTCTTTTAAACATTCACGTCTTAGGTATCCACAATAATTAGAACTTGTTTTATCATTCCAAACCATCAGGTTCTAGGAATGTCTCAAACCATAGTTAATTTCATCCATTAGGATCAAAAAACTCATTTGCCTTTTAATCTCCAAGGCTTCACCATTGACTCTTAAGAGCTTAACCATAAGTCTTAATTTAAGTCACTTTGATGAATATGTTCATCATCAACAAGATGAACAATACTAGTATAAAATCACTAAAGTCTTGAGATAAAGTCAATTAGATTGACACTCAATGACATAGCATTCACATATGCGCCTAAAGTGATATATACATTTCCATGTTGTTTTGTTAAAACCATGTATTAGGGAAATCTCCAAAAACTAAGGACAAATCCTCCACATAGGTCAAACAACACTGATGGTTGTAGAAACAACTACATATCCATCACTATTGTAAATGTCTTACAATAAATTTAGCAAAATTTATTAAAGAATTCACAATACTAACATATATTTCTTTCATATGTTATATACATTGAAAAATTCACAAGTGTGTATTTCCATGTTGATGCTCTCAACATTAGATGACATATCTCGTTTTCATGTATTTAATCTCAATACACTTGCCATGTTCGTCATGATTCGCTCATCATGTTGTACGTTTGATGTTTGGCATGTGACTTATTGCATAAGTCATTATCACAACCCGCTCATTGTGTTCTTGCAAGACACTCCTTGCATTACCCGTTTAAAACATATATCCTTATTAAATTCGTGGAATGTAAATCGTCGAAGAAAAAAAATTCCACATTAATTTCCTTTTGATATATATCGTTTATTATATTTAAATCACTTGAATATTAAAAAAATAAGCGATAATCCAAAAAATATATATAACAAATGTATTTTAACGGATTCATAAGGATATATAAACATCAAATCTCAAAGTGTTATTCTCTTTAACACTTTAACGTTCGACGAAATAATCACAATTATATCGCCTTGTGGCATGTTTCGAGGTACTCCATCAATGACACAAGATGTCCAAAACAACAAAGTTGTTTATAATACACTACTCGCAAGTAGTTGAGCAAACAACCTCGAGTTGTTTTCCACCAAATAGTCTCACCATGACTATCATTTGGTTCAAGACATGATACTTCTCATACGAGTATCGAACCAATTACAAAGTCATGTTTTATTCGTACAAAACATTTATCGTTTTTGCAAGTGTTTTAAAAATTAAACTATATATGTTTATGCTTTGATTACAAATCAAGACCATAAACTCGAAAATAGTTTTATTATTTAAAACCGCATCTAACTCGCTTGTTAGAAATAAAATGATTACCAATCATTTGAATTAGTTTATCATAGTTAACCCGATTCTAACCTGCTCGTTAGAAAATAAACGATTATAAATCGTTAAAGTATATGGATTTCATGATAAATCTTTTCTAATTCGCTCATTAGAAAAATATACGTGTACCAAATATAAAATATTTGGTTTTAGTAACTAACCATTTCTAACATGCTTGTTAGAATACAATATGGTGTCTTGGTTATATAACTAAACCGTTTCTAACATATCCGTTAGACATAAACGATTACCAAAATCGTTTCAAAACTTATTGGTTTGTATATATACCACCATTTCAAACACGCCCATTAGAAATATAATAAACAAGACCGTTTAAAATTTATTGGCTCATATAAAATATAATAAGCTATTTCTAACACGCTCGTTAGAAAATTAAACGTCTAGCTTGTTCGTTTTTACAAAACATGAATTTCTAACTCGCTCGTTAGAAAAAAATAAGTTTAAAATAACTTATGATTTTGTAAATAACCATTTCTAATACGCTCATTAGATATGTTTTATGACACGTTATTCTTTCAACGCCGTCGTTTCTAACATGCTCGTTAGAACTACATGTTTCAAATCTTGTTGTTTACATAACTAATTTCTAATATGCCCATTAGAAATCAAAATGTTCTCAACATTTTGAAACTAATTATATTTTACTAAAATAATTACTTTCTAACACGCTCGTTAGAAAATACGCATGTTTTAAACCTTATTATTTACGAAAATAATATTTTCCAAGTCGCTCGTTAGGAAAATAAAGGTTATAAAACTTATTATTTTAGAATAATAGTAATATCTAACATGCTTGTTAGAAATTATAAATGTTTTGAAACTTATTATTTAAAAAAAATAATCATTTCTAACACGCTCGTTAGAAATAAATATGTTTCAACACATTCGATAACAATCACTATTTCTCCAAATAATGATCTCTAACACGCATGTTAGATCGAAAACGTATACCAAACGTTTCTATGTGGGTTGCCAAAATATTTTCTAATACGCTCATTAGAAAATATTTTACTAAGATTAATCTTTAACACGCTCGTTAGAAATAATCTCTAGCAAATATTTTACATGAGTTTACATAATCATTTTTCTAATACGCTCATTAGAAAAAATAGTATTTAAAAGCATTATAAATACACTATACTATCGGTTTCAACAAAACGCGACAAAAACCCATGAACACGAAAAGCAGGAATCAAAATATCGTTTTGTAAACACGGTATTTCGGTTTAATGACTGTGCTCCAATCATAATATTAAACCGACTTATTGTACTAATCATATATATTTCCAAAAAAAAATATTTATAAGATTTTAACACAAATCCCAATTAATATTTTTGACACTTTCGTGAACCCAAAAATCCTCAATAAGAAGGTTTTTAGATTATATCGATAATCTACACGAAAGTCTGTTTTAAGATTGTAGGAAATAGGGTTCACTTTTATTAAAATAATAATAAAATAAAATAATAACGAGACTCTCGTTATTCGTAGGAAATATAAAAGTACAATACCGTATACAAAATTAAATAAATAAATAAAGATACAACCAAAATGTACCAACTCTAGATTCAAGCAACTTCAACCGCATCATCATCTACTATCGCCTCTGCAAGGATAAAATATTTGTTGATAATTTTTGGTTGAGGATCGTGTTAGACACGGGGCCCTTAAAACAGATTCCGCGCCTCCTCTCAGACGGTCTGTCTCCCAGGGTACAACAACCGGAACAGTAGTGTACTGCCGGAGATGGTCTCGAGCCCAAGATTACACCAACAGGTGATTATGTGTTTTTGAAACATGAATAAAACAGTTGTTAGAAGATGAGAGTCCTCCTCTCGTCATTTTGGAACAAATCATAATATGAACAAATAATTATGTGAATGTTCTTCTACTCATTATTGGAACAATCAGGTAATATCAATCTCTTGTAAAGAGTTTTTCCAAACTCTATTTATATTACACATGAACCAACTAACGTTCATATATAGAATAAATTCACAATAATTGAAACATTATTTCATTTTATTATTGTCATAAACAAGTCATTAAACTTGTAATTAATAAAATGCTTAATGGATTTTAATGGTGAACTTGAAACCGTCAAGTTACTTTTATGGCATGACTTGAAACAGTCGGTTTGACCAAGTCAACTGACTGGTTTGACCAAGTCAACTGGCTCGTAACAGACTCCTGCTCCTAGACGTCGATGCGCGCATAACATGCGCCATCGAGACTACCAGTAACATCAGGTGCAGACCAGGATGACACGCACTAACCAGGGTGCTACCTGGTCATGCGCCACTATAGTCCTGCGCAGCTACGTCATCCGCGGACCGCTATGTCACCCGCGCGCGGACGCCGAGCGGCTCGGTGCCCATGCGCCAGTTGTCACGGTTTACGTCGACGCGGAGACCAGGACTCTACCTGGTCTTTCGCCATGTACTAGACCACTTCATGTTTTGTCCCACCAATGTGGGATAAAACTTAATCCATTTTCTCATCTTTGGTTGTTCCAACCTACAACTTTCAAGCTTCGATATCTCATTCATCTTAGCTCTATTTTGGACGTGGTTTGATTCGTTGTGATACTCTTCACAATATAGTACACAAACCTTAAAATAATTATTTATATAACACATATATAAATACATTTATTTAAGTCCAAAATTAGTGAAAAACTCATTTTCACTACCATTTTTCCAACATACTTTGAGTTGGGCATTTTTATTGCTATAATATAATGTACAATGGATGTTACTTACATACATCCCTTTCAAGATGAAACTCAATTAAAATTGGCCAAAAAGAAAATCTACCCATTGAAAGTCTTAAGAAACAAATCAAATTAAACTTAACTGAAATCCCTATGTTGTAGATTCATCTTGAATTTGATTCAACAACTCCACAACTTCATTCATATTCGGTCGATATTTAGGTACTTCGTTAGTACATAGCGTAGCAATCCTGAAAAACTCTAAAACCTCTTTCTCTTTCAAATCTTCTTTCGATATTCCAGCATCCAACATTTTTATTTCCCGATTTTGTGACACCATTCTCGTTGCCCATTCAACAAGCCGAATCTCTTCTCCATCCTCCCCCTTTATTGGCCAGTTCGGACGTTTACAAGTGACAACCTCAATCATTAGTGTCCCAAAACTATACACGTCACCCATAACAGTAGCAGCAGGAGCCCCATGAATATACTCTGGCGGCATATACCCCATCGTCCCCGCCACTTGCGTCGAAACATGCAAATGCTTCCCCTTAATCGTTCTCGCCAACCAAAATCCGCAATATGCGCTTTAAAATCCGCATCCAACAAAACATTACTCGCTTTAATATCCCTATGAATTATCGGCTGACTCAAAATTATGCATATACGCTAGCCCTTTCGCCACCCCTTTAATAATCTTAATCCTCGTACCCCAAGACAAAGGCAACCTTATCCCTGATACCGACACGTCATTATTAGTCGATGACGTGTCGTGCAACCATTGGTCGAGACTCCCTTTCTCGATAAACTCGTAAATCAATATCCGATCCGAACCCGTGGCACAATACCCGAAAAACTTAACAATATTATCGTGTTGTATCTTACCGAGCGTATCCATCTCCGCCTTAAATTCCCGGTAGCCTTGGAAGGCGTCGGCGGATAACTTTTTAACGGCGACGGTGACACCGGAGGGAAGGTTGGCTTTATAAACGAGGCCGAAGCTTCCGTCACCGACGATCAACTCCGGCGAGAAGTTACGGGTGGCGTTGACCAAGTCAACCATGTCGATTTCGGTTAAATTGGGGTCAAACATCTGGCTGTCGGCGACGCTGATGAAGGAGGTGGAGGTGGGGAGGTCGGGTGGTCGGGGAACTGATCTGGGTAGGCGGCGATTGGCGGGATCACGGCGGCGTTTGGTGGCGGAACGGCAGATGAAGTAGATGAAGGTGAAGATGAGGGAGAGGAGGAAGAAGCTGGCGACGGCGGAGAGGATGGCTTGGAGATTGGAGTTCATGGCCATATGGGTTGGTTTAGAGAGAGAAAGAGAGGGGAAAATTGTGGGTTTTAGAGAGAGAGAAAAAGAAAGAGTTGGTGGGTTGAGTGGGAAGAAGAAGATGATGGTGCAGAAAGTGGGCCGCCGTTGACGGGAGAATGGGTCAACGGGGTGGAAGACGACAACACTGACAGATTATTATTATTATTACTATTATTATTATTATTATTCAGCCCTGATTTGAGGTAAGATGAGTTTTTTCTTATGGGTTTTCATCCTGGGGGTAGGGCAGATGTTTAATCCATGCACAACACAAAAAAAACTTCCCGTGACGGTTTGAGCTTAGGCAAGGAGGACACCGGTGTGTGGGTAGGGATTCGAACTTGGGACCACTAGGTTAGGGTTGTACAAGGATTTTCACTGAACTAAGTCTTTAAAAAAAATGCCGAGTGGTTTGGGTTTGTGAAAATCTTTTAAAACGTATATAAATATTAAACCGATGTGGCGATGTATCTTAGTTTTTATATTTTTATAACTGTTTATTAAATCGATCTGTATTCGGCAGGGCTCAAATCCTTCACCTTAAATAGAGCAAAACCTTAACTCTAATGATTTTACTAATTTGATCTAACCCCATACCCAATACTCCGTGACCTATTAGGCTTGTTGCATAATGTTTGCAACTATAAATGTGGTTTGTGTTTAAAATCTGGCAAATGTAAAATTAGATGATATTTATTTGTTAAATTTGTTGCTAAAAACCCGCTAATATCTAAGTGGAAGCTCACATTTTTTTTAATTATGATAATGAAGATGAAATATTATTCATATTTTAAGACGAAAGAACTCTGGTGATTGTATGAATAAACAACATCACACCTAACCTAACCTAAGGACAACACATTCTTGATAGAAAAAACTTTCAAAACATTCTCTAAATAATCTGTCATGATTGTCACCTCTACATGTATCTAGGTTTCAAACTTGACAAAGATCTTGAGTATCTTGTGGAGTTCACACTCGTTCAAGTCTTCAAGATAAACCTGTCGAACCCATAGGTTCCAAAGGGGCAACACACTGGTCTGTTGGTCAGGGTCCCAAAGGTTTAATGTTCAAGAACAGCTTAACATTGATTGGACCAACAAACTTGAAGACTGCAATAGATTGAAAACAAAGAATTTCCTATAACCTATAAATGAAGGCAAATCCAGCTAAAAGAAAAAGAAAAATCTGCCCTGAAAACCACTTAATTACAAGTTTTCAAACAAACTATAGGCACGTAATCAGTAAGACGACCATCCAAGTATGTAGAAACTAAGCAAAAAGATCAAGTGTACATCATAAAGACCTATAAAAACAAAGAAAATTAGCTGAAAATAAGGATTTGTTGATCATTTGTAACAAGAAAACAGAGTACTAGAGAAATGACAGTATTTACAAGCAGTTATGTGCTTTAGAAGATGCTGGTCTCTAGCTGCAGTATCAAAGCAGCGCAGAAGTCCAGAAATAGCAACTGTGGACCGTTGATCCTCTGGACATCGAACAAATAGCTGTCCTCTGGAGTCTTGTAAAGCTGTCGAATCAAGATGAGATGATTGTTTATTTGATTTACACAAAACTGGCGATTTCGACCCGTTTAGTTACTTGATTAGGGGGGGGGGGGGGGGGGGGGGGGTGTCAAACACTTGGAACAGAAAAATAGCTAAAAAGGGTTATGATGTGTATTTTGTTACAAAAACATCCTAAATATGAAAAACTAGATTATTATTGAAATATATATAATTTTTGTAATCATATATGATATACTAAATGTAAAAAAAAAAAATGGCGGGAAATGACGGATTTTACCTGAATTTCAAACTTTACAACATTTTTGTGATCGAATATCGTTGGTTGCAATAGCGGAATTGGTGTAATGGTTCTCGTAGAAACGCTGGGCTGTGATTGATTCGCATTAGGGATGCTTGAAGCCCATCTACACTTAATGTTATAAAGCCCGATCTTCTTCCAGCAGACATTTAGGTCTCTAAGAATTTCAAGAACACGCGTCATTATCTCACGAGGGTTCGCTGGAATCTTCAAAACCAAAAAGAAAAATTCATGTAAATCATTTTAATCAATGACAATATAAAAAGAAAGCTCCGGTCATCATACAAGCGGTAAAGTTTGACCTCCAAAGTCAAAGCTAACTCTTAACTCAAATATCTTTGTTGCCAAAATTAGATTGAAGCGAACAAACCTGCATCCCGACTTTCCCATTTTCTTTCACCAGGCAAATTGGCTCTCATAGAGTTATCCCGAGTAAGCCTGCTCATTTGGGGCCGATCTGAAACACTGTCTAGATGCATAGTAGCAATATCACCCTCCTGC